>PVJS01064941.1:0-10103 GCA_004027185.1 Glis glis | reverse complement strand
CTGCTCCTCCTCCTCCTCCTCCTCCTTCTTCTTCTATCTTATCTATTTGTAGTTCTTCATACCTTCTATCTGATTTCCAAAGTTTGGAAAAATCCTCTGATATTATTTCATTGAAGAGTTTATCTATGCTCTTGGTTTATACCTCCAGATCTTCCTCAATGCCAATTACCCATACATTTGATTTTTTTAACAAAATACAGATAATTCAATAGAATTCTAAGAAAACACAAATTGTAGAGAAGCATTTGGATTTCACTAATATCAATCAGTTTATATAGTTCTTATCATATTGATGCTCACTATTCTTTCTGGAGATATTGAGGCACTTCCTACTGTGTGGTAGCTTCTATGTGGCAAATGTCACTGTCAAGTCAGCATGCTATCAGCCTCTTCCCTGCCTGGTCACCTCCGCTAGATTAGGGGAGGATGGGCAGGGGTTGTCTATTCCAGAGCATATTTCATCCTCAATATGGATTTGCTGTTGAGTTGGGCATGCTATCTGGCTTCCTAGCCTGCTCCATCTGTAGTTTAATTTGAGTTGAATTGCACACCTTTCCTCAGGAGTACCCCCTCATATGTGGGGAGGGATGCTTGTGGAATTGGTCAGTTTAACCAACACTTTCTGGTCTTAGGATAAATGATGGGAATTTGCTTCCAGTCAGGTCTCAATCCGACCCAAATCCCAGTCTCAGTCAGCCACAATTCTTCCTTCCTTCCTTTCTCTCTCTCTTTCTCTTTCTTTCTCTCTCTCTCTCTCTCTCTCTCTCTCTTTCTTTCTTTCTTTCTTTTTGGTACTGGAGGTTGAACACCTAGAGGCATTCTACCTCTGAGGTACACCCCCAACACATTTTACTTTAGTGTCTTGCTAAATTTCTGAGGTTCTTGCTAAGTTGTTGCGGCTGGCCTCAAATCTGTGATTCTCCTGTCTCAGCTCCTAAAAAATACTGGATTATAGATGTGTGCCACCATACCTGGCTGGCCGCAGTTCTTATTCCAACAGACTGCTAATTTTAAATGTATGCTCACTTTGTGGGAGAAAAAGGGGGGGGACAAATGGAAAAAAAATATCTGAAAAACAACAGAGTTCTGCAGGAATTGCTAGTTTGCTGCTGGCTAGAAAAGTCCAAAGAGGCTCTTCCAGCTGTAGGTATTTCCAGAATCTAAGTCCCTCTGTCGGGGAATGCTGAGTCTTTCTCAAGCTGGGGAGATCCGGGACCTTCCTCCCAGCCAGGCCAAGTGCAGCTCTTCTGAACTCACTCTCTACTCAGATTGTTGACAAGTGGTCAGTTTCTGTTTTTCCTAAGCTGCGGGAGGAATTGTCTCTTGGCTTGGTGGGGGAGAGTTTCTTCTGCACTGATCCACAGGGAGCCCAGATCCTTACACTGCTGCTGTTTTCTTTATCAAGTCTTTTTCTATTCTAGAAACCATAGTTTTGGGGTTTTGCCTATTGGCTAGTTCCAAGTTTCTCCCCAGCTTCTCCCAAGGTCTTCCTATGTCAGTTTGGTGTTATAGATCTTCTTTAATTCAATTTCAGGGAGCTGCTACAATGCTATGGGTTCCTGTGATCCACCATTCCCCCCTCCATTTAGTTTATTTGTGAGAAAAGGATCCCTGAAGGCCAGAGGTTCCTCCTCAGGTGGGCTAGCCAAAACCAGCTGGAGTGACTGCCAGATACCTCCAATTTCATGGAGAAAGGGGTGGTGCCCATGTGCTGGGAAATCTCCACCCAGTCCAGGATATACATGAATATTTCTTTCCTTCCTTAGCCTGTGGCTCCCCCCAAACCATTTCTTTTTCTTTAATATCTGTGACTTTCCCATTCCCAACAGGTGGAGAAGCTGATCAGAGAGCTGGGCTCCTGCTTTTCCATTCTCTGGCAGTTGAATAAACTTGTGCTGTTGGTAGTCAGAGGTCCTGGTTTGGCTTTTCAACACCCAGTGGGAAAAAAAAATTCTGCTTTGTGGGTGCCCTTCATTTTAGGGGGAGTCAACAAATTGTTTAACAGAATTGAGACTAACAGTAACTAAGCATTTGAGTCAAAATGAACTGGGTTCAAGTTCTAGTTGAAATGCTTAGATCCTTATGCAAATAAGCATAAGGAAATTACATCTGCATTTTAAGATTGCTATGTGTACTGTGTCTATAGCATGCACAGAGAGTACAATACAGAGGTATGCACAACACCTTTGAAGTCTATGCATTAGATTTCTCTATATTAATTTAATTATTTAAAGATTGATTAACTTTTTTTTTTGGTGGTACTGGGGATTGAACCAGGGGCATTCTACTTCCAAACTACACCCCCAGTCCTATTTTATTTTTTATCTTAGAACAGGGACTCACTAAGTTGCTGAGGCCAGCCTTGAACCTGCAAGCCTCCTTTCTCAGCCTCCCAAGTACTGATAATACAGGTGTGCACCACCGCATCCGGCACGTTAACTTTTTTTTTCTGTTTTTAATGTCTCTTCATTGTGTTCTACTTACTCTCATTAGCCTGTATTGCTTCCTCTCCTTGCTTTTCAGCCTTCTCTATTATGAAAAATATGCACAATTTGTTAGTGTGAAGGGTTTCCTCTAAAGCAATAAGTCATTTTGATGTGAAAACACAATTTCAAGTTCAGGAAAACCCAGTTGTGGTTTAGTATGAATTCCCCAGAAAGAGAGAAAAAGAGAGAGAGAGAGAGACAGACAGACAGACATAGATTGCAATTTGTGACTTAAAGAGGGAAAGGGATCAATGTTAAAGTGATGCATATACTTGGCATTAAAAATAAAGGAAGCAAAAATAATAAAATAGAAGTTTAGTTCTGAGCTGCTTGGCTTCTGGACAATTATAGCTGTGAAAGGCAGCTTTTATTTAAAAAAAAAAAAAAAACCTTTGTGCAAAAACTATTTCCTAGCTCCCCTCCCCCTCCCCTCACCCAGAAGGAACCTGTGTCTTAAAGGAAATAGTGCCATTGCTTGGGTCCATGAAATTCACAAGTGTCCAGACGCCTTACAGCTCTTTTTAGTAGGTATGCGCACTTTAGCTTACTTTACTCTTTCTGTCTCACTTCCCACCCTCGACTCCCCTCCATACATTATAAGACTCCCCAGAGTCAGGAGGTGGGAGTGGAGAGGTTCAGCACAAATCTTGACATCATATTGCTCTGATCTAGAAAAAAGAAAGCGAAGCGAGAAAAAGGAAACAGGGAGGGAAAAAAGAAAAGAAGGAAAGAGAGAGAGAGAGAGGAAGAGAAAAAGGAAAAAGAAAGGAGGAGAGAGAAATTTAACAAACGACAGAAGAAAGGAAGCGCGGATGCAGGAGGAAAAAGGAGAAAGAGCGACCGTGAGAAAGAGAAGCATGATTGTGTTGAAGTCCACAGGGAGAGGAGAACCTTCATGGGCGCTACGGAATCCCGAAGAGACAGTGCATTGTTTTCTCAAAAGCCCCGAAGCCAAGCAATTCCAAGAATGTTTGGCACAGCCCTTTTGGGAATGGCGAGGTGGGAGACGGCGGGGGACTTCCTCGCCGCCCCTGGCCGGGCGCACGGTCGGGGTGTGTGCGAGACCTCGCGGACACCTCCAGGTCACCGGGGAAGCGCTCCTCGCGCGGTCCTGGCGCGGGGCGCGGAGATGTGCGCGGGGACCGCGCTGCTGAGGCCGCGGCCGGGCTGTGGGTGCGGGTCCGGGGATGCCCGAGCCGGGGCGCGCCGGGCACCTCCCCGGGGGACGCGCTGCGGCCCCCGCCCGCCCCGCGCGCTCATTGGTCGGGACGCGTCTGCTCGCAGCCTCCAACTTCTCCCGAAGCCCACGGTGAGTCCCGGGAGGGCGCGGGCGCAGGGCGGCGGGCGGCGTGGGCGAGGAGGCGTGCCCGCCTGCACCCAGCCCGGACCTGGGCGGGAGGGCAGGGGCCGGGGCGCGCGGAGGAGGGCTGAGCCCGTGATGTCAGGTCGACGCTCAGGTTCCTTTCCTGAGCCTCTTGCAGCCTCAGCCTCCGGAGTTATGTTTGGTTACCGAGATCGGCGCTCCCAAATTGCACCGGGGTTGATTTGGGGGCTGGGAATTTGCCTTTCCGCTGTACAGACCCTGGGTTTTTTTAAAGCAAGGTTTGTTTTCATTTTGGTTTCTGTCGGGTTTTTTCCTCGTTTAACTCACTTTTCTATTTTTTTTTCTTCTCTCTTCCCTTTCCTTAACCTGAAGATCTTTTCCGAATCCCGCCTCTTCGTCTTGCTTGGAACCTTGATTTCCTATTATATAATTTATGCTTAAATCGCACCAGGGTTGGTTGGCGCGGGGTGGTGGTGGTGTTCTTTTGTAGATGGAAGTTTTTTAAAGACCCTTTCCTTCACCAATTTCAGTCTGTTTCTACTGTTTAAAAATAAGGGCAATTGCAACCGAGCATCCCTCGTTAGCCTTTTGATCAAGTCTTATCTCCTCCGTATAGGATTCAGATGGCAGTTTTTATTAAACTGGAAACTAGTGTCTGACTTGCAGCGTCAGCGTTTGGCAGCTGCTCTTCGGTAAATCGGCTCCGAGGGCGTGTAGCTTCACTCCCTTGCATTTTTTGCTGGGTTCTAGCTCATAAAAGAAAAAAAAACTGGTCTCATAGTTTCTTGGACTTGATACTCTGTGCGTGTTTGGTTGTATAGCTAGCTACACATGGGAGTAATGTGGTTTGGATCTTGTGTCTCAACTCCACACTTCAGGCCTGGAAAGCGCCTGCTAATTCATATCCAGAGAAAGGGAATTTCTCCTGAGTACCTTTATTAACCTCAGCTTTTGCACACACGGTCTGAAGATGGAAGCTGTTTCCCCTTCCCGTGCCTCAGTTTCCATGAATGCAAACTGTAATTACGTCGCAGACCTCAGGGACCTGTAGAAATAAGTTCATGCCATCGTGTGCTGGAAGATGAAACTTGGTTAGAGCCAGATCTCCCGCTAACAAATCCGTTATCCTCCGGATCTCAAGATGTGACCATCTGATAACGTGACGCTTGAATTGCTGCTTCGCCTTGCTTTGAAATTCAGCTTATACTCGAGCAAAATAATGTTGCCAAGCTGGACTTTCCAGGCTGCTGTAGGGTCAGACCTCCTCATTCTGGATTCCCTTCTGTGGTGGTATCTATTTTGTAGTTTAAGGGTTTTTAACACATCTCCAGTTGAGGTGAACTATTTTAAGACTGTGGGGATGTTTTTGCATATCCTGCTTTATATGGGAATGCAGGTCTCAACTTTATGTAATGTTTTATAGTGTTTAATTTCCTTGTCCCTCTTTCTCCCTCTCTTAAATAGGGTTGGGTGTGGATAAATTGAATGTTCAGGTAACTGGGAGTTCGTGTCCCATCCTGAGGTTCAGTATTCTGACCCCTGTTTTCTTAAAAGAAAAATAACCAATCATCTAGAATGAACTGGAAATGCATGACAAAGTTAATTAGGAGTTTAAACTTGCAGCATTTCTGCTTTTGCTCAATACAGTCAAGAAAAATGCTACTTAGGGGCAAAAAGATTTTGAAGATTTTACAAAACATTTGCAAGAGAAGCAGATGCAGGAAAAAGTTTATATATAAATATATATTGTGAAGGTGAAAGGACTAAACGCCTTTAGTCAGTACCTCAGTTTCCCTATAACTATTTTTGCAGCTCACTACTCAAGGCTAAGGAGGGGAATCCAGAAGAGAGGTAGAAGTGCCTTCCTGCTGGCTTTACCATACCAGGAAGCTTGGTGGTGCCAAAGAGCACCTTTAATTTAGCCCCAATGGCTGCCCTGGTTCTCTTGTCCTGAGTTTTACTTTATGGAGACACTGAATTTTCTCAGAAAGAAAGAAAAAAAAGTAAAGACGTTGTTTTTTTTTTAACCAGTAAAATATGTCTTTAGGTTGTCTTCTGAAATATTATTAGAGCAGGAGGAGAAATTTTTAAGGGAAATAGTCAAACAGTTGTAATTAATATTCAGATGTTCTTCTTTTTTAAATATATTCATTTATTGGTGCATTGTAGTTATACATTTTGATAAGTGTCAGGGTATCAGAAGCATGCATGCACACTCAGATGTTCTTTAAGGCCAGACTGGAAGTCTGACTAAGGGAAGGGGGGAGGCTGGGAAGATTATTCTTTTCATTGTTTACCTCTCTGTAGGATGTCCAGGTATTAAATTTGTTCCTATCTTTTCTTGGCCCAACTACCACCTCTATTAAATCAGGACTGCAATCAATGCAATTCCATATTGTAACCCCAGGGGCTGTGCGGCTAAGCTAACATGACTTACATAACCATTAAGTAAGACATCTTAACATTCAGGTACATTGCATTCCACGTTCAATGAGCAGACACGGTTTTCATTGTCCAATAAAATATTTTTATTTGATAGTCTGTCCTTGCGTATAGCCTCACAAAATGGAAAGAACAGCATGCTTAAGACTTTGTGTCTAGCACTTCAAAGTCCACTTGTGGTTCACTTATTAATAACTCCCTGGAAAGAATAAGTGCTTAACGATCTACTGAATCACCCAGACCATACTTCAAATGTAGAGTCAGTTTCTACTTTGTCTGGTGCCTCAGTTTCCACAAAATGAGCCCTCAGGGAATTGTGTATATTCCACAAAGATCTTTACCTCTAAGAGCATTTCTGAGGATTTATGTCACCCAGGAACTAAATTCTACAATTAATTTGGATTGAGCCATGAACAGCTAATTTGTTAAAGATATTCTTTCACACAGACAAGCAGAAAAATTAAAGTTATTTATTCTAAGCTTTGGTGAGTGACTTGTAAAGAACCACTAGGCCTCTAAAGGAAACAATGACATTTAATATTTAAGTTTGTATCTCCTTAATTTTTGACCCTCAATTTCTGCAGTAATAGCTAAGATAGCTTTTGCTGTATGATGCTGAAGGTAGATTTCAAACGTGACCAAGTGTGTTTCTTGCAAAAAATATTGACTAGCTGTGTAGGCTTGGACAACTTACCTGGCTTCTCTGTGCTCCACTTTCTTAAGGTGTAGAGTTGCAATATTAATATCTGCCCCGTAAAGCTTAAATGAATTAGTGTGTGTAAGACACTAAGAATTGAGACTGCACATGGAAAGACCTCCATAAATGTCAGCCACAGTCAGCAGAAGTATTGAACACTGTTAACTAATACAAGTTAGATATATACCTCAACAGTTGATACCCTAACCTGCAAGGTAGGATTTTTTTAAAGTCATATTTTTTTCTCCTTCAGTTCCACAAAGAAGCATTAATATGGTTACTATCTTTCACCCCAGGGTATAAACCACTGACTTTTGAACAATGAGTGACTATTTCCAGAATGTTGTCTAACCAGTTAAAAGACACCCATATCGGCAGGAGCTGTAATTTTGAAGTGTCAAAATAAAAGTTATTTTTACAACTAAAGTAAACTACCTCAGGGTTTGTTCCTTTTGTTTTTTTTTAATCTGTATTCATATTTCAAATTATTGCTTAGTCAAAACCTCAAGGTATTAGTCATTGATTTCTGAGTTGTAAAAGAAACCACTGGGGCAAGGTGTAAATTAACCTTTGATTTTAGTCCAAAGTTCAGAAGGGTAAGCTTAAAACTTTCTTAATGATGGTACAGTCATTATTTGCTTTTGAACTTAAGAAGTAAGACTGTGTGCATGTTTAACCAAATTTCTTTGTCTAATTTTGCTGGAATCTTTAGGAATATATTTTTAAAATGAGGCTGGAACTGGGACATATCAAATTTCTATGACTGTATAGTCTTTGCTGTCAGCATCAAAATTTTTTACTTTTCAACAAAAAAACTTGTGTTTCTAGTTTAAAACAAATTAACCTTTTACTTTTATTGAGCCGCATTCAGCATTTGGAAAATTATAAAAACATTTGATTTTTAGCTATTTGTTTTTAGTAGTATTTTCATTGATGTATTTGCAGATTTTAGGTGATGGGAAGGTCAGAAAGTCAGATGGATATAACTGATATCAACACTCCAAAGCCAAAGAAGCAGCAGCGATGGACTCCATTGGAGATCAGCCTCTCCGTCCTCGTCCTGCTCCTCACCATCATTGCTGTGACAATGATAGCACTCTACGCCACCTACGATGGTGAGTTCCTCCCACACCTGTGCCTTGCCGAAGAGAAGGAAATCTGCATCCTATGTTCTACCTCCACCTAACCAATAGGCTAAGGCAGATAACCTGGGGTGACACAAAGATTCGTTTGTAAAATGTAACATCAATGTGTTGAAACCATGAACTTTGACTAAAAGTACAGTGTCTTTTATGTTTGAGCTAAGTTATTAATCGTCAAGTATATGGAGTGCACTCGTGCACGTTATGCGAATTCTAATGTATAATTTTATTTGGTAAAGTATATACCAGTGTAAGGCGTCTTTCAATAGCAGTCATTAGTCAATTTTTGTTGTGTTATTGAAATTCTGAAGGGCTTCATGGGAATTTAAGAGATCTAATTTGAGTCTTGGAAGTTTTTCACAATAGGGATTAGTAAAGATTGGCTCTTTAATAGGAAAAAATGATTACTGACTGATGATTAAAACAACTGATTATTTCAATTTCATAGGCCCAGGGCTTGGATGATAATAATAAGACATTTTTCCTCATAATCAAACTTAAATTTAGGATTTGCCTATATTATTTCTAATTACTGACAATGATATATAATACTGAGTTCCTAGCTCTTCCTTCAAGGAACTGCTTATTTAATTGGCAGTTTTTAAAAGAACAAAAGAGAAATCAGAAAACAAATATTGCAAATATTTATGCATATGCTCTCCTTTTTCTAGATGGTATTTGCAAGTCCTCAGACTGCATAAAATCAGGTAAGATTGTTTTTACATTTAATAGCTTTACAATTAAAGCATAATATTTAAAAATCAAATGCTAATAGATACATCTCTATATTTGCTTTTTATATGCTCTTAATATAAATCACTTATGTATCTAGTTTTATGGTCAAGGAAAATCAAAATATAGGCAAGTAGTAGATTAATTCACTTGTGTATTCTAAGAAATAGTTCATGGTGTTAACCCTGAGAGATATAGTGATAAAGAACTGTATCTCTGTTTTTATGGCACTTGCCACGAAGAAAGACCATGAACCTGTGAATAGTGAGCATATCATTAAGTGCTAAGGCCACTAAGTCATTTAAAGAGAGGCGTGACATGTCATAAAAGGCTAAGTAGAGAAGTTGAGATTTGGAAAGAGCCTTGAGGTGGGCTAGGATTTGGAAACAGAGGTGCAGAAAGAGAGAATTCTAAGCAAGTAGGAAGAACAGGAATAAGTCATGTTATTGAGACACAGCAAAAATGTAGACTCGATAGGTATGGGGCATGTTCTAGAAAACCTTGAAAACCCATGTCTGCCCTTATTGTTGTGACAAAAATGAAACAGATACTTTCTTGAGCAGGGATGTGACCAGGCAAAAGTTGAAAGATGGTTCTGGCATGCCAGCCGGGGTAGACTGAGAAGTGATGGTCATGGAGGGAGGGCAGTGGGAGTGGCCTGGAGGTCACACATACCACGTGCATGGAAGAAGAGCACCATGGAGACAGGCGGGAAGGGAGAACCGGGTGGCTCAGAACTAAGCTGCTGAATGAAACGAATGATATGAATGAGTTGAAAACCATGTCCCATTTCAAAATCCATGGGACTGAGGAGGACAATGTCAGCCCACACAGAAACAGAGAAGTGAGGAGATGAATTTGGATGTGCTTGGTCTAAGCCAGGAGTTTGGTCCAAACAAGAATGAACAACAGCAAGGTGGAGATGGGGTATAGCAAACTGAAATTTGGGTTTGGGATCTGTCAGCCGAGGGGTGATAGTGGAAGCCCTGGGAGGATTTGAGTTCCTAAAAGGAGAAGAGAGAAGAGGGACAGGGCTGAATTTAAGATGATAACAATAATTAGGGTAGAGGGAGAATAAAAGTCAGAGAAGGAAGCAGAATAGTCTATGGAGCTACATAAGTCACGTCAACTAGAGCATGGTGAGAAACGGAAGAGCTCCTGTCCTTTCTTCAGGGAGAATAAAGGTGGTGGCTGAGGGCAGCATCCTGGGGTGGGAGCATGGTACTTAGGACCTTTAACACTTTCTGTTGGATATTCTTTTTTTTTTTTTTTTTTTTTTT
>PVJS01064940.1:0-10103 GCA_004027185.1 Glis glis | reverse complement strand
TGCCTCATTCTCTATATGTGCTATTGAACAAAAAGATCATTGTAACATTTTACATTCTAAGCAAACAACAAAAAAGAAGAGCTTTTTCAAGTCTTAGATTGAGTTTTACCTCTTAACTTTTATGCAGGGCTCAGCGAACTCTAAATTTATTACTATTTTATAGTCAGATCTCACCTACTCAGATGGTCTACAATTGGAACCAAATACGGTGTTTTCTGATTGTCTCTTTGCCATGCCCTTTATCAAGTAAGTAAATGCCACTGTGCCTTCTGAAAGTCTTCCAGAGACCAGTTGCCTTTTCCACTTCCAGAGAGAGGGTATGCTTGAGGTTTGGATGGAGATAATCTGAAGACAGGACTGGGGTAATACAGAGTGTACAATCAGTCCCTGGCTGCCCCTGAATGTGCTGAAGAGGAGGTTATAGAGTCAGATGGACTCAGTTCAAATCCTAGCTCTATTGCCCACTGTGTGACCCAAGATGGTGCTAAAATACTAACCATGTGAGGAGTGCTCACAGTGCACAGACACTGTAGTGACCATCTCTCTTACCCGCTATGTTATTCGCCACCACTCTTTAGAGTTGTCAGTTGTGTGAATATTGTGTGTAGTTCCACTGTAAGAAACTGTGTATTTTACAAGTTTATAGTAAGCCACAGAAAATAATAGTCTCTGGGATGTAGAGAGTGCTTTATGAAAAGTTTGTTGACTGAATGAACCACTTGTCAAAATACAAGATAAGAACAGTAACACTGAGGAAACTCAAAGGAAAGTCATTTCCTGTGAGCTGGGAAGCAGAGACAGAGAAGGCCATGTAAATAGGTAAATAGATCTGAGAGTCTGAAGAGGATTGAAACCAGTGAGGGAAGGGAATGAATGGATGATAAACTCCTTGGGAACAGAAATGTGTGTTTGTTTGGTTTACTGTGTGTTCTCAGCTTCTAGTCTAGTGCCTCAATGGGGAAGGCATTTAATAAACGTTGACTTATGAACAAATGGCTTCTATTTGTAGGAAATGTTGTTTGCAAAGATAACTCAGAAGTGACCATAGCATCTACTAAGAGAAAGTGGGATGAGGAGGCAGTCAGAAGGTGACGTGAATAGGCAGTGGGGAAAGAGGCGAGCTAGGGAAAAGTGGAGCGGATATTGACAGCCATGAATGTCAAATTGGATATGGGAAATAGGAAGTCACCTCAGATTTGTGTGCAGGGATCTTCCATGCAGAGTTAGAAAAGAAACTGCATCAGGCATGGTGGCACATGCTTGTAATCCTAGTCCTTGGGAGGCTGAGATGGGAGGATCTCAAGTTTAAGGACAGCCTCAGCAATTTAGTGAGGCTCTCAGCAACCTAGTGAGACCCTATTTCCAAATAAGAAATAAAATAGATCTGGGATGTAGCTCAGAAGTAGAATGCCTCTGGGTTCAAGTCCTAGTAGCACACACACACACACACACACACACATCTGGAAACAAAGACTTCAAGTGGCCAGAGGTGATCAGAAATGGATTGCCCGGTGACAGAGAGAATTGAAAAGATCACTAGACTCAGTGGCTGATTAGATAGGGATCCAAAAATATTGACACTTGTAAAAATGCCCTAGATACCCATCCATTAGCTCAGGTGTAACATGCAGAAAATGAACACATCATGCCTTGGTGCACATCATCACTACCTCTCACATTCCTCACTATCAGGGTATGGCCATTTTTTCCATGTCAAAGGATTAAAGTATCAAAGTATCTCTTGCCTTCCCCCCTCATCAGCCCTATCTAATCAGCCACTGAGTCTAGTGATCCTTTTAATTCTCTCTTCCACAAGGCAATACATTTCTGATCACCTCTTGCCACCCAAAGTCTTTGTTTCCAATAAAACTTTCTGCAGTAACTTTCTGTTCTATATCTATGTTGTCTTCTGTGGTAGCCACTAGCCACAAGGGCTGTTTAACACCTGAAGAGCAGTGGCTGAATAACTGATTTTTAAATTTTATTTCTTTTCAATTAAATTTTAATTTAAATAGTGGCTAATGGTTATTATATTGGTCTCCAAAACATTAAAGTGTACCCTAAAGCCAGACACATGAGTATCATATCATGGTAAGTATTATAAGTCAGGCATATAGTAAGGTTTGAACAAATGAATTAATGAAATCAAGAATAACCTAGCTTGAGTATCTCTGGGGAATTTTTTTATGTCTTATCTATTATAGCATTGAAACCAGAGCTCAGACATCTCTTATTTATCCAAAAGTAGGTATTGCAATATTTTGTAATAGCATCTTGGCCTTTCTATTGTTATTATAAATAAAGGTCTACTAACGGTAGAGTCAGACTATGTCTCCACCTTTGCCTTTATCAAAATACAGTCCTAGATGCCCCCCTCTTATTTTCATATGCTTCTGTCATTTGGATTAAAATTTATATATCTCCAATTGTTGATCCTTTCTCCACACATAGCACAAATGGTTGAGCACTTAGAATTACCTAAGGGAAGTCAACAATTAACAAAAAGGGAGTATACCTTATGCTCAAGTATCTCTGTTTAATAGTTATAGAAACGCTGATTGCTCTCCTGAGTACACACACACACACACACACACACACACACACACACACACTCACATCTCTTATTCAGGGAGATAAAGTAATTTCCACTTGAAACCAGCTTAACAAACCTCAAGATTTAGAGGACCAGAATAACAGAAATCACCAAAGAAGACAAAGATACACACACACACACACACACACACACACACACACACACACACATGAAAATACATCCTTTACTTTTCTTTCTTTTTTTTTCCTTCAGTACTGGGAATTGAACACAGGGCCTTTTACATACTAAGTAAGTGCTGTACCATGGAGCTATACCCCTAGCCCAAGAAAATGCATCTTTAATGTGTTCAATATTCTAGAGACTATTTTATTATTTTACAACCAATCTACTTACCATACCATCATAGTTAAAACAATATGATACTGAAATGAATAGATAATTTTACTCTTTATGACTTACTATAGGTTTACTGTAGTAAATGTACTTAGCAACAAACTGTCAAGTTGCAGGGAAAAAATGTGTTTTGATCTTAAAAAAATTGTTCACTAAATGGCAAATAAAAAGAAAAAAGAAAAATAATATTTCCAAGTGCATTATTCTAATTATTCTGCCCAAATTCTATTACCCAGAATCCATAATCCTTTACCGCAAATATAAGTACAAATGCCAAATATAAAAAAGGAAAAGGAATAAAGTTTTTCCTACTATTTCTCGTTCCTTCTCTTGGATTGTTCCATACAGGACAAGGTCATGACTAAATACTGAGATGAGAAGATAAGTTTTATCATTTAATAAAATTCAGACAAAGGTCCAGTAAGAGTCCAGTGAGAGTCAGTGAGGTCCAGTGAGAGTTAGGCAGTTCCAAAGAAAACTCACAAACACTTGAATTGTCAGTGTTTATATTAGATTGGTGTCCACAGGCTTCTCTGCCCAAGCAGATCACTTCGTGCTTCTGCTGTAGACAGGTTTCTAGCCTTAGACATGAAGGGGCAGTAATAGGAGAGGAAAGGAATGTGAGAGGAATAATCGGGGTAAATTTGAGTGACTACTCTTCAAATTTGGACCCTGAAAGGGCCAAGCTGTCATTTAGACATCTCTGGCCTGCTCTCTGGAAAATCAGTTCTTTCTCAAAGAGAGCCAGAGCTTGGACCACAGGTAAGGACTTACAAGTATGTTAAGGTCCGTGAGTTGTCATGGCAGTCAGGCAGGGCCTGGAATGGCCAGAGGCAGAGTAGGAGGTAGAGGCAGCTACAAATAGTATCATTTTCTCTCTGCTACCTTGCTTTGAAAGTCTGAGACATATTGAACAAAAAAAGAAAAAAAAGATATGTCTTGAAATGTGCCCGTATCTACCAGGTACTTCTAAAGTTCTTTAACATCAAGACTTTCCTTGGACATCTTTACATAACTGTTTTACATCTGCCCTGATATCAGCAGCATTTCAGGGACCATTGAAAAATTTGAGCCAAATGCCTTTTCCCTCGGTGAAATGGAGATCGAAAAGCTTTACAAAGAGCAGGAAAGAATCTGACTCAGATTTGGGATATAGTTTAGTTAACATTTCCCTTACCCACATGTGTGCATTTAAGATAGCTTCTTTAATCTTATATAAATGATCTCTTAAGACTTACTTTCCTGTTTCTTGTTTAAATATGTATCAAACTCTATAATGGACTCATCCTAAAAGTCAAGCAAGCTACGTAATGTCAGAAAAGTTCCAGTACCATGGAAATAGTAATGTAAACCCCCAGTGTGATGCTGTTTTATCAGCCCATAAGACCTAAAGTCATGACCCCCTTTACTTTAAACATCCTGAACCACTGGGCAGGCATTATAATCTGTCCTGTGGACGAATCATTAAAATCCTCCCAGCCAAAGCCAGGCATGGTGGCCCACACCTGTAATCCCAGTACTTTGGCGGCTGAAACAGGAGGATTGCAGGTTCTAGGACAGCCTTATCAAAGTAGTGACACTCTCAGCAACCTAGCAAGAACCTGTTTCAAAACAAAAAATGTTTAAAAAGGGAAGTGGTTAGGGGTGTATCTCACAGGTAAAATGCTCCTGGGTTTAATCCCCAATATCACAGGGGGAAAAATTCTCCCAGCCTTAGTTACTACATGTGTAAAATGGGGAAATAAACATGTGGGTGGTCTGTTGAGAGGGTGGCGTGCAGTCGTGTTAATAACTTGCTTGTGCTGTCAGCAAGTAGGAAGTACTTACAAACAGCAACATTAGAAAACACTTGAAGACAAATTTGATCTATAAATCAAAACTGTCTTTATATTTGAATAACTACAGTAGTAGAATCTTAATTTTAAAAATTCCCTCATGTTTTAAAATTTAGCAATACCTATCAGTATAAAAATTCCATTTTCACATCGATAGGGATAAATGGGATAAGAATCTGTCACCAGGAAGCTGTCTATGAAACTTTCAGTGATTACCCAGCATCCATATGTGTCAAAACAAAACCTGTCCCCACTGTGAAGTGAGCTGCCATCAAGGGGACTTGGATTTCTGCATTCATTGGGAAGTTTGGGGTTTGTTTGGATTCGGATAGTGTTCCGTCTACAATTGCAGACATGAGTTTGCTGCACAAGAAGTAGATATAACCCATTAAAAAGGACCTTAATGGGAAGCCTAAGTGTTGGCAATACGATGTGATCTATATCTCAAAAAACAAATTAACACCACATACTTTCAGGACATATAGACAGAGATCAATGAAAAGATGTTCTTGCAAATGGAATATTGAAAGACCAGCAATTGTACACTTCTGCCTTCAGCATCTTTCCAATGAAAAGCAAGTAAGCAAGTTTTGATATAGGAGTCTCTCTCTCTCTCTCTCTCTCTCTCTCTCTCTCTCTCTTTCCCTCCCTCCTCCCTCCCTTTCTTTCCCTTTAATGTAGAGCTAGTTCAACTTTCAGGTGTCACATGAACCTCTCTTCAAAAACTCATTAGGAATTACGCCTTTGAATGCAGTGATAAGGAGTTTGTCTACAGCTAGTCCACTTCAAAAATGGAAGGAAACACTCCTATCTAAAACAGTCCCCCTTCTCTTTGTTGGTGTGTGCATGTGTGTGAGCATACATGCACATGTGAGTCTCAAGCTTTCTGTGGGGGGAATATAGTTTGTGGGTGACCGCTGTTGTTAACACATGGGTGCTGCATATATATATATATATATATATATATACATAAATGTGTGTTATATATATGGTTTGTGGGTGACGGCTGCTGTTCCGTCTGCAGACAAATGCAAAGCATGGTGGAGCCCAGGTGGATTGGTGGGGGTCAGAAAGGTGAGAGGTTGGATGCTCATGCTCCATATGCTCTTTCTTTCTTTTAAATCCCCATCATGCTACAAAGGGGCCTAATTTCTGCCTCAAATCAGTTCATTAAATGTATTTGTATCCTTTTCCTGTCATTTGGAGACACGTCATGCAATTTAGAAAATTCAAAGGGATGTTATTTTTCATCAGAACACAATGCCGCCCCCCAGGCCTGCTTTGTTGTTGAGAAAGGGTCTCCTCACAGCAGTTTCTGGATATGCTGCAGGTGCAGCCACTGAACGTAAGAGAATCTGGAAACCTAGAAGAGTCTTAGGGAATGGAAAGGTGTGGTGATGGGCACAATTTTTCTGACACTGAAAGATGTGCCCTGGTGTGGTTTATTGGTCTATTCTACTAGTGAAAAAAAAAATCTGTGTTCATGTGAAATGATTTTTTAAACCTCCATCCAATTAGCTAAAAAAGAAAATCCCTATTGGATAAATTGATAAGTCACACTTCTCTAAAAATCCAAATTGCCATTTGATTGGTTTTTCTAGTAATTGCTATTGGGTAAGCAGAAGCTTTCTGCACATATTTTCTTCTGTCAGACACAAAACAAAACTACAGAGTGAAAGCAACCATTATAAGCATTTTCAGATTTTTTAAGCCAGTTATAATTAAAAGGTTTGTAGCTGCTATTATTTTACTTGGGTTATTATCAACATGATCAATTTTGTGGGTCCCCTCTCTAGTCACCCCCCATTATCAGAATAAATGTTCATTTGTGGTACATATAAGTGATATGTCTTCAGGAAAAAAACTGTTTATGAATCAAATGAAACTAACTATTATAACAGCGTGAAAACTGTCCCTTTTCTCATCAAACATTTCCTTGAACACATCTGTCCTCAGGGCATTGTCCCATTTTCTCCCACTCTACTATCAGCCAGCATCAAAAGTATCTTTAATTACAGAACATAATTACAGAAATCATTTTTCCAGTTCTACACAATCTTCAACTTTTCCAAACTTAGGAGCCCTCTTATTTCAAGGTCCCTTGATGGCAGGCACTTTATTCTTTGAATCCAGAGGTGGTGCCTTTGATGTACTCTCTCACTATGGCTAGATGGCTCATCTCTCCATTTTATGGAGGTACGCACTTTTGACTACCCCATGGATGTCAACCTGGATGAGGTCTGTAAATGTTCAGTATTAGTTTTGTTTTTCCAAAAAGAATAATGAACGTAGGCAAGGAACAGAGAAATTAGTTAATTGCTTAAATCCCCCAGCAGGATGTCGCATGTGCAGCAATGGTGTTCCCAACTTGTGTGTTAAGTTCTGCACTTTACAGTGATGAGTTTGAAGTGATAATGGAAGACGAGAAAGGATTTGTGATTGCCAGGATAAAGTGCTAATCTGCACCACAGAACCTGCTGCATCCATCCCTTAACATTTACTCTAAAATGCTTTCAGCTTTTAAATCCACCCTCCAAAATTAGTAGGGGGTTAAAGTAGAACCCATTGGGAGGTTACATTTATTTAATATTCAGTCCTTTCTTGGATGAAATATTGCAGTCTATCCTCATAGGTATTTGTCAAACCATTAGAGTAATGGTTTATAGCTATTAAATGAAATTGCAGTTCTGTTTGTAAGTTCCATTTACACAGGATAAGCAAAGTGCCTTCATTTAGATTTAAAATACCTGAAATCTTAGCAGCAGCACATGAAGATTATGTCGACTGTTAACTAATTCATAACCATGGTGCGAACACATCATAGAAAAACCTGCTCCACAAAACCACAGTTGGGAAAGTCACACTGTCACATGCTACATGCTACGCCATTCGTTTCTTAAGAGTCGGTACACGTCAAAAATTCTTTCTTTTCTTTTTTTTTTTTGGTAGCAGCTCATACTCTTTTGTTTCTTAGAATCAAATGAAAAGGTGCTTTTAATCACTGCTTCCAGTGCAGGAATATTTGATATAATTCCCTCTGATAATAAAGGAGAATCACACCTAGAGTTAAAATAAAGCTTTCCTCCGGAACCTTCCATGTACCTTGCTCCCCTGCATTTCACTTGATAGGCAATTTGCACAGACACCTCTGAGAACAAAGAAATGGAGATAAACGAAGTCTTTAGAACTTCACCCTTCTCACTAGGTGATGGGTTTGACTGCTTTCAGTAAAAGAAACACTCTTATATTCAAATGATTAATTACCAAAACTCACATTTTTTTGATCATAAGGGATCCTCCAGATCCTGTGCCTTCCTCTGGAGAGTGAGTTAATGCTATGCTAATTGGCCTCCTCCTTTACAGTATCAATGCAAAGTGGATTCTCATTGGAGCACCTCCTTCTACTCACTCTTTGAGGCACAGGTATGTATATGCATATAGACTACTCTATTTAAAGGTACGATTCTTTAATATAGCATAAGGTCCCTTGGCTGGAGACACATGCCCAGATACACTTTTGTGTGGGTTAGACAGGTGTCCTCTCCAGGTGCACCTGCTCCATTGGTGCATAGCTTAGCAGTCCGGGCAGGAATTGGATTCCAGGCTTCTCTGTCCCTTGACCACTTCTCTGGTGCAGGCCTTAGTCTGTGCGATTTTTTGAGACAGCTCTAACCTATCCTAAACAACAACAAAAACAGCTCTGTTGACCATGCAAATGCACTCAGATTTGTCCTGTGTGAAGCGTGGTTGACTGACAATCTCAGTTGCCCCCTTTGGATCTGCCAGTGTGTTTCTGTCAAAAAAATAAATAAAATAAAATAAAATAAAAACCCACATTCTTCCTGGTTCTTCATAACTGTGACTAAGCATGCCAGCTACTGATTCCAGGGCATTTCTATGGAGTGGAGCACGCTTCCAAAAGACAGCTTTGGCTTGAAGACTTCCCATTAGCCTGCCCCAAACAGTCTTAGAATTGTGTGTAGTCTGAGAGTCTCACTGCCCAGCCCTCCTGCCTCCCCTCCTCTCTCAGGGGCAGATCAGCTGGGGATCTGGGGGCTCTCTCTATCTTCACTTGCCACCTCTCTTTATCCTTCACAGGCATAGCCCCCAGTTAGCCTCATGTGCATCTAATTCTGTCTTGATGTCTCCTTCCTGAATTACCCAACACAACTACTAAAATTTCAGAGACTTTCCTTGTACTAGACACCAGGCTAAGTGCTCTCTCTTTGATTTCACAGGTGAGCCTCCCAACAACACTGTGAAGGAGGGGTTCTTAGTACGCTCTTCATTTTGTCACTGATGCAATGGCTGTGAGAAAGCATTAAAAATGCCCCCACCATCACGCAGGCAGCATGAAGCAGGGCTAGGATTTCATCCCAGAACTTTCCTAGTCATTGCTCTGAATTACTCTGCTGTGCCAACTTTGCTACCTTGATGGGACTGACAGAAAGACTCATTTCAAAGTTGGAGGCATTTTTTTTATCACAAAAGAGGGCAAAGGCAAATACTTCCTGTTTCTTGAGAAAATCACCTAAATGGTCCATTTAGGAACACAAACATAATGCAATAGGTGCTTATTATTCCCAGAGAAAACTCTGCTGGGACAATTAACACAGATTCAGATGCTTTCAGACTGAGAAACCGTTTTGCTTAGAGAAAATTATTGTTGGAGAAGTTTCTGATCTTGAACAGAAAGCTAGTCATTTAAGGATGGGCCATCTGAGAATCCAGCAGGGCCCACTGCCACTCCATCACTCATGGCTGTCTGCAAGGGTCAGAAGGTTGTCCCATTCTGATGCTGCTATCTACTCAGTAACAAAATAACAAAAATTACAGGGAAAAAACTGGATCAACTTCCAATGAAAGATCCTCATGAGTTCTAGGAAAGACTGAGATGGTTGTGGCGTTGGAGAAGAACTATTAAATTTCTGTGGCAGGTCTGTGGCAAACTTTCTTTTCTGGAGACAGACGAGGATACCTGAGGTGCAGGCCATGCTGTGTGAAGGGCATCCCTGCTACAGTAATCGCAGTCACCATCTATCGAGAGCTGATTATGTGGCAAACACTAAATTGGGAGCTTTGCTTACATTATGCATGCAACATAATACTTAGAAACCTTTTAAATTGCAGATGATATGATCCTATATCTAGAAGACCCAAAGAACTCAACCAAAAGTCTACTAGAGCTAATCAACAAATTCAGCAAAGTAGCAGGGTACAAGATAAACCTAAAAAAGTCAGTAGCTTTCATATATGCCAACCATGAATCCACTGAGAAAGAAATCCAGAAAACAATCCCATTCACAATAACTTCAAAACCA
>PVJS01064939.1:0-10105 GCA_004027185.1 Glis glis | reverse complement strand
AATGTCAGTGATCAAGCAAAAGTTGAAATCCCAGCAGCCCCAAGCTCAGGAGGGAAACGCACTATGGAGAATGATCTTACTGATGTACTACAGTTAGATATGGTGTGTGGGCAGCTTTAACATTATAATTGATTCATCCTAATGAAGAGAAGCTATGATCCTGGTGGTCTCTGGCACAAGAGATCACACACCAGGAAGACCATCTGTCGGTATGAGTGAAGGACAAATTTCTCACATTTTGCGGAGGGCCTCACAAGTAGCTCACAGGCTGGCCACAAACACAGATCCTCTGGACTCAGACTCCGAAGTAGGGGATTACGAGCATGTGCCACCACACCTGGCTGATAAATTTAAATCAAATGTTTCTGAGGCTGCCCTCAAACCTGCAATACTCCTGTCCCCCAACTACCGTGCGTAGACACAGTACTCGGCTTGCAGATCTCTTCTCAGCCAATGAAAAAAGATATTTGCTAATCTATAAGTTCAATGATATTTTAAATTTCTAAAACATATATGTAAATAAAACCCATGGGGCCAGGGGTGGTGGCACACGCTTATAATCCCAGTACTTTGGGAGGCGGAGACCGGAGGATCCAGGTTCGCGGCCAGCCTC
Source organism: Glis glis (assembly GCA_004027185.1). Lineage (NCBI taxonomy): Eukaryota > Metazoa > Chordata > Mammalia > Rodentia > Gliridae > Glis > Glis glis. The sequence continues at coordinate 9,492 of PVJS01064939.1, read as the reverse complement.
AGCTCTCTCGCTCTCACTCTCTCTCTCTCTCTCTCTCTCTCTCTCTCTCTCTCTCTCTCTACTTAGTGAGGCCCTCCGCAACTTTGAGACCCAGTTTCAAAATAAAGTATAAAAAATAGGGCCGGGGGTGTAGCACGGAGGCAGAACCACCTGCGTTCAATCCCCAGTACCGCAAAAAAAAATTAAAAAAATTAAAAAAAATAAAAACCATGTACAAATGTTGTATGTTCTGCTAATGAAAGGTCAAAGGTAAAAACCTGCCATGTGAACTCAGAGGAAAATCCCAGGAGGAAAAGCTCATTTTGCAATGGCTCATTAACCACAATTATTTAAGAAATACACAAAAAATTGAGTCTACTGAAATACTGCAAACAGATTTTAATGACCCAGATCAACAAGTTATTATTAAAAAAGGAAAAACTTTAGGACCTGATTTAATCTTAAAAGACGCTACCTATTAAACTCATACAGTATTTCTTGAACAAAACTTATTATGCCACCTCATCATTTAAGAGTAAAAGTTAGCAATCGCTGCTTCCCAGATTTACCTTAATAGTGAATCACTGATAAACACTATATACTCATAGTTCTAGATCATTCCCTTCACCTTGTGTTTTCTACAGTATTCCACACAAGTTGTTTGCATTGAACCCTTCACATTACTTGTGTCAAGAGGATCCCACTACATAGGGGATTTTCACAGGACTTGGAAACTATTTGTTGCTGCAGGGACCCTGACCCATAATGAGTTTTCTGCCAGGCTAATTGCTGAACTCTGGAAACAGCAGGGTGGCCTTGAGCACAGCTGAGATAAGGACCAAAGATGGGTCTCAGCAAAACTTGGAGCCTTGCCCAGTGACTCGGAGTTCTGCCTGGCTCAAAACTGCAGGTGTCCTTGGAACATTCCAGTATGACACTTCTTCTGTTTTCATTTCCCCAAGATTTTTTTCCTATGAAGTTCCTTTCATGTTTATACATGAAGATTTCTTTGTTGATACAACACAGTGAGACCTGTAATTGTTCATATAATTGCTATATTCTTAACAATGTCAGAGTGGTAAGCAGCCCTCCTCAGTCCTATGTGTGTTTCACAATAGAAGATTACCCATCACTAAGAAGATGGATGTGTAAGTGTAAATGACAATATCATGTTACAACTGACAATTTCTTGTACTTTTCACAATTGTAAGATTATGGTCCAGTGTGCATTGGAAATGCAGACCAACTGAAGACTTTTGCACATCTCTTTTAGTGAAGGTTTCTCCCCATACTGTGTTCTTTCATAATTGGAATTTCACCCACGATTGCTAGGGGCATCCTGCAAGCTTTACATTGATAGATGCAATCTCAACTATGTGTTTTTCTGTGATGGTGAAGCCTTCCCACAGTATATATTTGGGGTTACTCTCCTGTGTGAGTTCTTTTATGTCTCCACAGAGAACTACTTAGCATGAAGGCTTTCCCACATTGCATACATACTCAGGGATTTTCATCAGAGTGAATTCGCCCATGCCTCTGAAGGTAACTGGAAGAACTAAAGGCTTTCCCATATTGCTTAAATACTTAGGGCTTCTCACCAGAGTGAATTCACTCATGCCTCTGAAGGTAACGGGAAAAACTAAAGGCTTTCCCATATTGCTTACATACTTAGGGCTTCTCACCAATGTGAATTCGTTCATGACTCCAAAGGTTACTGGAAGAACTAAAGGCTTTCCCATATTGCTTACATACATAGGGTTTCTCACCAGAGTGAATTGGTTCATGTTTCTGAAGGTAATGGGAAGAAGTCAAGGCTTTCCCACATTGCTTGCATACATAGGTCTTCTTACCAGAGTGAAATGGTTCATGAACCTCAAGGTAATGGGAAGAAGGAAAGGCTTTCCCACATTGCTTACATACAAAGGGCTTCTCACCAGAGTGAATTCGTTCATGAATCCGAAGGACCCAGGAAAAAGTAAAGGCTTTCCCACATTGCTTACATACATAGCACTTCTCACCAGAGTGAATTCGTTCATGAATCTGAAGGTTCCTGGAAGAAATAAAGGCTTTCCCACATTGCTTACATACAAAGGGCTTCTCACCAGAGTGAACTAGTTCATGATTCTGAAGGTTATTGGAAGAATGAAAGGCTTTCCCACATTGCTTATATACTCAGGGATTTTCATCAGAGTGAATTCGCTCATGTACCTGAAGGTAACGGGAAGAACTAAAGGCTTTCCCACATTGCTTACATACATAGGGCTTCTTACCAGAGTGAATTCGCTCATGTACCTGAAGGTAACAGGAAGAACTAACGGCTTTCCCACATTGCTTACATACTTAGGGTTTCTTACCAGAGTGAATTCGTTCATGATGGTGAAGGTTACTGGAAGAACGAAAGGCTTTCCCACACTGCTTACATACATAGGGCTTCTCACCAGAGTGAACTCGTTCATGATTCTGAAGGCTACTGGATAAACGAAAGGCTTTCCCACATTGCTTACACACATAGGGCTTCTCACCAGAGTGAATTCGCTCATGTACCTGAAGGTAACAGGAAGAACTAAAGGCTTTCCCACATTGCTTACATACATAGGGCTTCTCACCAGAGTGAATTCGTTCATGCTTGTGAAGGTTACTGGAAGAACGAAAGGCTTTCCCACATTGCTTACATACATAGTGCTTCTCACTAGAGTGAATTCGTTCATGAATCTGAAGGTTGCGGGAAAAACTAAAGGCTTTCCCACATTGCTTACATACATAGGACTTCTTACCAGAGTGAATTCGCTCATGTACCTGAAGGTAACAGGAAGAACTAAAGGCTTTCCCACATTGCTTACATACATACGGCTTCTTACTAGAGTGAATTCGTTCATGATGGTGAAGGTTACTGGAAGAAGTAAAGGCTTTCCCACATTGCTTACATACATAGGGCTTCTCACCAGAGTGAACTCGTTCATGATTCTGAAGGTTACTGGAAAAACGAAAGGCTTTCCCACATTGCTTACATACATAGGGCTTCTCACCAGAGTGAATTCGTTCATGAATCTGAAGCTCACAGGAAAAACTAAAGGCTTTCCCACATTGCTTACATACATAGGGCTTCTTACCAGAGTGAACTCGTTCATGCCTGTGAAGGTTACTGGAAGAACGAAAGGCTTTCGCACATTGCTTACATACATAGCGCTTCCCACTAGAGTGAATTCGTTCATGAATCTGAAGGTTACTGGAAAAACTAAAGGCTTTCCCACATTGCTTACATACATGTGGTTTCTGTACAGTGTGACTCCTTTCATGTCTTCTGAGACATATAACATAATAGTAGGCTTTCCCACATTGTTTACATACATAGGGTTTCACTCCAGTGTGAGTTCTTTCATGCATCTGAACGTAACTGGATGAACTAAAGGCTTTCCCACATTGCTTGCATACATAGGCTTTCTTTGCAGTGTGAGTTTTTTCATGTGTTCTTAAAAATCTGGAAGCACAGAAAGCTTTCCCACATTGCTGACATACATAGGGCTTCTCTCCAGTGTGAGTTCTTTCATGGATTTGAACGTAACGGGAACTACTAAAGGTTTTCCCACATTGCTTACATTTACGGTGTTTATCTCCAGTGTGTTTCCCTTCCTGTTTCAGAAAGCATTTGGGAGAACTGAAGGATTCCCCCCGTTCCGTACATTTATCAGATTTCTCTCCATATTTCAAATACACACATGGTTTCTGTCCAGACCGAGCTCTGTCGGTCTCATTTAAGGATGCGTGACCAATGAGAACTTCTCCACACATCTGCCCTTCACCTGCTTTAACTCCTGGATGAGTTTTCTTCTTGAGAATAGGATCTGGAGACCAGGTAAAGATTATTCCACATTCATTGCCAAGTTTATGTTCAAAGAATCTCTTTAACACTTGACTTCTGAAAAAGAATTAGAAGAAGAAGAGGAAGAAGAAGCGCATTACCAGTGATGTGTTTATTAATGATTTTCATGAGACATGTTAGTTTTATGCCGTGAATAATTTTTGATCACGAATGTCTGGAATGCTCTGCAGGATATATCTAGGACAGTTATTATCAAAGCAGTAGTATTCATATCAGCTCTTTCTCTTTCTCCTTTTAATCATTCATTCTCTCTTGCCTTTATTTATTTTGGGGATGGAATCTATTGCCTTAGACATGTTAGAAAAGCATTCTACTGCCCAGTGTAGTGGCGCTCACTTGTAATCTCAGTACATGGGAAACTGAGACAGGAGAATCGCAGGAACTGCAGCAGGAACTCCAGCTGCAGCAACTTAGTGAGGCTCTCAGCAATTTAGTGAGACCTTGCTTTGAAATAAAAAATAAAAAAGGCTGGAGATATAGCCCGGAGGTAGAAGGCCGCTGGGTTCCATTCCTATCACATAAAAAAAACAAACAAATAAGGCATTCTACTACTGGGGTTACTGGGGTACATACACAGATGTTTTTAAAATTTTCCTTTTTTTATTGCTACTGGGCATTTGAACCCAGGGTCATTCTACCCCCAAGCTAAAGAACCAGTCCTTTTATTTTTTTATGTTGAAACAGATTTCTGCTAAGTTGCTAAGAGCGACAAACCTGCAATCGTCCTGTCTTAGCTTCCCAAGTACTTGTATTACAGGTAAGTGCTACTGAGCCCAGAATCTTAAGATTAAACTGGGGGCATTCTCCTCTGAGCTACACCCCAGCCCAAGCTCTTTTTATTATGACACTGGGTCTCCCCTACGTTTGAACCAGAGTCTCTCTAAGTCTCGCTAATTGCTGAGGCTGGTTCCAAACCTGTAATCTCCCTGTCGCAGCCTCCCAAGTATGGGGATTACAGGCCTGTTCCACTTTACTGGTCTATTTAACTGACTTTGAGACAGGGTCTCCCTTAACTTTCCAGGATGGTCAAAAACTCACATTCCTCCTACCTGAGCCTTTGACATTCCTCCTACCTGAGCCTTTGACCTGGCTCATTGCTTTCTTCTGTGAGTGGAAATTACCTTAGATTTCTCCTGGTAATTTTGTAGCCATCTTTAACACTCTGCTCTTCCTGGTCTTGGCCTAAAATGTAGACCCAGAAGGACCATTATGAATTATGACAACATTACACAAAATTTATTAAATTCTAGGCTGAATGCATGATATAAATAATGTGATGATGCCTGGTATATTAACCAAAATGTTCCTTTCAATATTTCAAATCATGACACAGCACAGATGAGCAAGAAACATGTGCACTCTGATGGACTAATGAAGGGAATGATGCCACCCTTACCTACGCAGGCCAGGTTCCTGAAGATTTCCTGCATCACATCTCGGTAGAGCTCCTTTTGGGATGGATCCAGCAAAGCCCACTCCTGCGGGGTGAAGGTCACAGCCACATCCTCAAAAGACACCAACTCCTAAAACATGTCACATATTTCTAGGATGAGTAGTAAAACTCATATCACTGCAGATCTATACTACATAAGAAGTTCACATGGTGCTCTGTTCTCTAAATGTTCCCTCCATGTCTTGCTCATCACACCCTTATGCTCCATCCATTCCCACATCTTTCCCTGCAGCAATTATGATGTGAGGCTAGAACTATTTGGTAATTCCACAGCAGAACAGCAAGACCCATGGTCTTTCTGAGTCATTGCAACTTTTCTTTGTGCACTGTAGCATCTCTCAAAACAAAGTCCTAGCTGTGTGTGGTGTCATGTACCTGTAATCCCAATACTTGGGAGGCTGAGACAGGATGCTTACAGGTTTGAGGTCCATCTCAATGACTTAGAGAGACCCGTTTTCAAAATAAAAAATAAAAAGGGCTGGGGGTATACTTCAGAGGCAGAATGTGTCCTTGATTTCAATCACTAGTACATACTGACTTCTGTATGTTTGTCTCCATTGTAAGGTGGCAATGTGGCTCGTAATTCACATATTAGGCAATGACAATCAGCAGCAAAGGTCACAAGACAAGACCCGAGATGCCCACCAAGCAGAGGTCAGAGTTCATACTGGCCATCGGGAAGGAGAGCAGGTTTGCAAGTCAGAGCAACAAAAGGCAGACACAAGAGGTGGTCAATGTCTGGACGCCCTGCTTATGGTGCAAGTTGCTATGCTCACTTGCAGAGGTGTGGCTCTGTTGTTGGCACTGATGACAAAATGGCACAAAAAAACTCAAAGGACAGCCGGGTGTGGTGGCACACACCTGTAACCTAGCACTTGGGAGGCTGAGACAGCAGGATCACAGGTTCAAAGCAGGTTCAGCAACTCAGAGAGGCTCCCATCAAGTTAGTGAGACCCTGTTTACAAATCAAAAAGTAAAATTAGGCTGGGGGTGTAGTTCAGAGATACAATGTCCCGGGGGTTCAATCGCAGCAAACAAACAAATAAATAAATAAATAAAATTAAAATCTGGTTGCGGTGGCAAACATCTGTGATCCCAGCACTTGGGAGGCTAAACCAGGAGGACTGCAGGTTTGAGGCCAAACTCAGCATTTGGCAAGATTTCTTTCAAAAACAAAAAAAATCTAAAGAGATGGGAATGGGGATGCAGCTTGGAGGTAGATTACCATGGGTTAATCCCCAGTCCCACATAAATAAATAAATAAATAAGTAAGTAAATAAATAAATGGGACTGAGGGTTTAGCTGAGAGGTAGAACACTCCTTTGTTCAATTCCTATTACCACACATATCTCGAACAGAGAGAATGAAAGAGCGAATCCTATTTATTTACCTGTGTGGTGATTCCATAATACTTATATTCTTCTTTAAATTTATTTCTTTTCTTGTATGGGAATGTGAACCCAGGGCCATTTTACCTCGGAGCTAAACCCCCAGATCTTTTCACTTTTCATTTTCAAATGGGGTATTGATAAATCATCAAGTGTCTCACTAACTTGCTGAGGTTGGCGTCCAACATGCGGTGCTCATGTTTCATCCTCCAAAGTGCTGGTATTATAGACATGCACCATCGCATCCAGCTAAATTTACTGCTTAACAAATAATTTATTTCAAGAATTCTCTTTGCTTCACTTGCAAATTGAACTCCAGTTTTATCCTTTTTTGTCTGTCTATCCTTGAACAGGCTTCTTAACTTCTCTGATATCCTTTTTTTTTTTTTTTTGTGGTACCGGGGATTGAACGCAGGGGCATTCTACCTCCGCGTTACACCCCAGGCCCTATTTTTTTTTTATGCTTTATTTTGTCTTTTTTTTTTTTTTTGCGTTACCGCGGATTGAACCCAGGGGCGTTCTACCTCTGCGCTACACCCCCGGCACTATTTTTTATACTTTTTTTGAAACTGGGTCTCACAAAGTTGCAGAGGACCTCACTAAGTAGAGAGAGACAGAAAGAGACAGAGAGAGAGAATTGAGGCTAGCTGTGAACCCGGATCCTCCGGTCTCTGCCTCCCAAAGTGTTGGGATTACAAGTGTGCGCCACCATGCCCGGCTTTTGTGCTTTATTTTGAAACCGGGTCTCACGAAGTTGCGGAGGGCTTCACTAAGGAGATAGAGAGAGAGAGAGAGAGAGAGAGAGAGAGAGAGACAGTGAGAGAGAGAGCGAGAGCTGAGGCTGGCCATGAACCCGGATCCTCCGGTTTCTGCCTCCCAAAGTACTGGGGTTACAAGAGTGCACCACCACGCCCGGCCATCCATTTTTTTTCTACTAAATAATATCTTCAAAAAATTCTCTTTGCTTCTTCAAAATCATTCATTCTATCCACTCAAGTTCACGCAAGAAAATCACCATCGTACATGCATATCTTGAAAAACATTCTTAGATGGTGAAATAAAATGCTATTGTATAGAAAGAAGATTCTACAAAGAAAGCCAAAGGGAAGCGGCTCATGGAAGCCCCCAGCCTCACCCACATCTCACAAAACAACTAACATCAGAAGATCACACAGGTTCCTAAGTTTAGATAGAGATTACTTTCACTGTGCAGGTGCAGCCCAGGGTGCCTAATGCTCAGGGAGGGAGGCAGGGAACCTGAGCAGCCAGAAACCCAATTCTGGCACCTCCACACACCCTACATTCTCCAAACACTCACCCAGAGTCAGGTGTAAGTCCTGACCTGTGGTATCTTTCTGACTCTCAATGTTTGGGGTTTGATGGATACCAACCAATTCTCCAACACCAATTGGGTGTCCCACAACTCAATTCTGACACCACTCAGTGTCTACACAGTACTGACAAGTTTAAGGCTCAAAAAGACCACACTATCCCTGCTGGAGATGCCAGCCCAAAACATGTGTTTGGTCTGACTAGTCAAAAGGCCCCATCTTGAAGCTATAAAAGGGTGGCACCCTGAGTTATTTGGTTACCATAAATTCAGATCTTCTCTCAAAGGGGTTTATGATAAACAACCAAAGACACTTCTGTTTGTGAAATTACCAAGGGTTGTAAGGGTCTCTGTGCCAAAATCAAAGACAAGGAACAATTTTTTTTAATAATTATTATAGTACACAACCAAATAAACTTTCAAATTCTCAGTAAATAGCAGTGATTAAAGATTCCCCCCTCCAATGCTTTGTGGTCTGGAGAGTCATCCTACTGTATACAAACACATTCCCTATTACACTTACAGGATGTCCCGTTTTTATCTTATTATGAGGCCTGACACAACACATTCTATTTTTTTTTTTTCGGTACTGGGGATGGAACCCAGGGGCATTCTACCTCCGAGCTACACCCCCAACCCAAATTTATTCTTTATTTTGAAACAGGGTCTCACTAAGGTGCAGAGGGCCTCATGAAGTAGCTGAGGCGGGCCGTGAACCCTGATCCTCCCATCTCAGCCTCCCAAGTACTGGGATTACAAGCGTGCGCCACCACACCCGGCTTGACACACACATTCTAAATTCCCACTTTTGTTCTAAAAAATAATTAACTGATGGGCAGAAAGAAAGCAGTTATTAAATAAAGCAAGCTTTTCTCAAGTTTCTCTCCCTCCTCCAGGCCTCTGATCTTTCATCCACCCTCAGCCTGAGCCAGCATACAACCCTCCTTTATTGTCATCCTAACAAGCTGACACCAGGCAAAACATTCTCAAGTCTAGGATCTGATGTCACCACCCCATCCTCCTCTCCTCTCCCATCTTCTCTCTACTCCTCTTGCTCCTACCAAGAAAGAAAAGTCCTTTCTGCCTCCACACTGACAAGTTTGCAGCCCTCATATCGGGACTTTCCCTTCCTGCAATGTTCCTTTCAGATAAATGCATATTCCTTTTCTCTCTTTTTCATTCATTCTGTCTTTTGTTCTTTCTTTTATGACAGAGAGACCAACCCCTGTCCCCTCCACTGGCACCCAGCCACGTGTGCGTGTGGCCCCTTCCTGGTTAGTCTGCGATGTGGGTCAGTGTCAGGATATTTAGGGATTTTCTGGCAGCCGAGGAGCGCGGGCTGAGGGGCAGGCCGTGGACTGAGCCCTCCTTCCGGACAATTAGAGAACTCGGGGAATCGGGTCGGCCGGGGAGGCAGGAGGGACCGGGACCCACACCGCGGCCACTCCGCACCCGCCCCTCC
>PVJS01064938.1:0-10105 GCA_004027185.1 Glis glis | reverse complement strand
TCTCTCTCTCTCTCTCTACTTAGTGAGGCCCTCCACAACTTTGTGAGACCCGGTTTCAAAACTAAAGTATAAAAAATAGGGCCGGGGGTGTAGCACGGAGGTAGAACGCCCCTGGGTTCAATCCCTGGTACTGCAAAAAAAATAAAAAAATAATAAAAAAATAAAACAAGTTTGGGCTTAGCCTCAGGAACTTAGTGAGACTCTATTTCAAATTCAAAAATCAAGAGGGCTGGGATGTAGAGCACCCCTGGGTTCAAGCCTCAGTACCACAAAAAAAAAAAAAAAGAGAGAGAGAGAGAGAGAGAATCAGGCACAGTAGACAAAGACTCCTGCCTCTGCCTCGGCCCTGGCCTGGCTGTCTCCTGACTTCCAGGCTGGGAGGGACCCTCATGGTCAGAGAGCCCACAGAGCCCAGAGCCGCAGGCCGTCCCTCTGGTTGGACGCGTCACCCAAAGGTGGGAGTAAGCTGGCCCTTGCAGAGGAAGCAGGGCACCGGGTCCTGTGGAGTCTGGGTCTCTGGCCCTCAGGACGCCTGCTCTGCTTCATGAGACCGGAACCCCAACTCTGCCCCCAGGGAATGGTCTGGCTGGAGCTGCAGAAAGCCCTGCGCTGTGCGCGGGAGAGCTGGGTCCTCATCTCCCTTCTAATGCTAACTCCCTGTGTGACCTTGGGCCAAGGGCTCCTCTCTCAGCCTGTTTCCCTTCCAGTGAGCTGTGGGGATGAAACAGGATCCTGAGCAGCGAGCTGGTGACAGGCGTGCCCTGGTTGCCTTCAGCCCTCGGTTAACAGCAATATACTGGCCTCCCTCCTGTCGCTCCTCCAAAATCCGGCTCTGCCCACATACCCCATGGCCCAGGATGCACGTGGCATCCCTGGGGCCCCTGAAGGTTCCTGCAGTGGAGGTGACAGACGCCCCTGTGGCTCTGGGGGTCATGGGCCCGTCGGGCAGTACAGCTGAGCTCCACACGCGTTGTCAACCGCAGCAGAAGAGTGGGGGGAGCGGCCAGGACCCTGAGCCACAGCCTGGCACCCAGGGAGGGGCAGAGGAAGGTCAAAGGGCAGACAGGGGGAAGTGAGGAGTCACAGCAAGAGGAAGGAGGCAGAGAGAAAAGAGGAAGCTCCGGGAGGGAGGAGGGAAGGCGGGAGAGGGGAGGGTGCCAGGCCCTGTAGCCAGGTCCCAGGGGCTCTCTCGGGGCCAGCAGAGTCTTCACCAATGAAGGGTCCAAAAAAGAAAAAAGGGGGCTGGAAGGGCAGGCTGATCCCCTGTTGGAGAACAGACCGGAAGGAGGAGCTTGACTCTTTCCCTTCCGCAGCAGGGGAATGACAGGAATGGGAGGTGGGGGTTCCATCTGTCCAGAGAAGAGGTGACAGCTCCAGCCCGCCCTGCAGTGACTCCACCCTCAGAAGGCCCCAGGTGGAGCGTGAGGCGGCCAGCCCACCTGGAGAGAGCAGGCCTCGGCACCCGCCCGAGCACAGTGCAGAGCGTGATAACCAGCAGCCTGCTGACCAGCGGCCAGCGCCTCAAGCGTGGGGATGGAGGACGTGATTGGACAGACCCGCCAAGGCCCCCGCTGGACATAGAGGCCCGGGTGGCAGTGTGAATGTGTGACAGGATGGGGCAAAAGCAATCCGCGTGGGACAGATCACAGGGAATGAGCACGCTCCCCCGCGCCCATCCCCGCAGCCCCACAGACTGGAGACAGCAGGCCCATGGCTCCCAGCAACGAGCCTGGGGACCCTGGCTGCATCTCCTCTCAGCAATGGCAGTATGGCCCCCGGTGTGGCCCTGGCGCAGAGCCAGCTTCTGGTAGCCGGGCTTGCAGGCTTATGGTGGGGAGCCCAGTGGGAAGCTGGGGGGGGGGGCTCCTATGGTTCCAGGGCTTAAAGGGCGTTGGCTGTCATTTAGCCTCACCCAGAACATGAACAAGAGCTAGACTGGCTCTGTATAGCTCAAGAGGACAGAACTAATGGGAATTTAGGAACAAGGGGGAAATTTAGAAAGTAGGCAACACTAAGAAAAAGAGCCCAACAATTGGAGTGGCCGCTCAGCCGTGGCGGGAGCTCCGGACACGAAAGCATGGAGCAGAGGCAGACCTGCCATGGGGGGCATGCACTGAGGTGGGGCAGGGGCTGAGGAGGACACCCTCCACGTCAGCCACACGGAGACGGCTGGACGCCATGGCATAGCTGATGGAGGACAACTCCAGGATGGCACTGGCACCGGAGGCCAGACCTAGGGCAGAAGAAGGGGATCCAGGCCACATGGGAATAGAGCAAAGAATCCAGGGGACTGTCCTCTGGGACAGAGACCCACTGCCCTGCTCGGGGACTGCAGACAGCTCAGGAAATGTGATCGGTGGCTGCAGACGTGGCGGGGCTGGGGCTGGGACAGGAGGCGCAGTTCAGTTCCTCTGAGCCCTCTGCCCGGGAGGCGGCAGGGCCTTTTTGACCCTCTCTTGTGTGGCGAGTTCCCCATCTCTGCAGGCTGGCCCGAAGCCCCTGCCCAGCATCCTACCACACGGTCACTGGCAGCCGCTGCTCCCTCTCCGGGCCAGCACCGATTCTGTTTCATGCCGTGAGTTCCTGTGGAGCCGTGTGGCTGCCTCCCATACCTTAGGCCTCCCTCCCTACGGGATGAGACCAGGAGACCAGAAACCAAACTTCCACAGGTTCCCCAGCCGTGAGTCCAGCCCAGCATGGGGTCTTGGTGTGGGCCGGGCTATGCAGCCCCGCAGCCCCTGGGTAGTGAGCAGGATGGGGGTGTGAATGGGGCTCCCGAGGCAGGGTCAGATTGGGTGATGCTATGTGGAAGCAAACTGCCACGTCCCTCTCGCAGCGTGGGTCCCCTCAAGAAGGCTGGGCGGGTCCCTACGGATGTGTACATCTGTGTAATGTCTTATGCTGGTTTTTCCCTTTTAGTCTCGAAACTATCCGGCAGGGTGAGGATTCTTATCCCCATTTTACAGAGAAGAAGGCAGAGGCTCAGAGAGGGAAAATGACTTACCCAGCAGAAAAAGATCCCAGGGCTAGAGCCCGGGTCTTCTGGCCCCAAGCCCAGAGCTCCTCCCATCGCAGCCCAGGCCAGGTAGCCAAGCGGGGAGCAACCGTGTGTCCAGTGCTTATCCAGTGGCCACACGCCTCTGCGCCCACGCAGTGGGCGGTATCTGTAGACAGATGCGCCTGCACCAAGCGTTTGGTCACAACGTCATGCGCTGTACTAGAGATGGCAGCATCTCAGCACATTTGTCTCTGTGGATGGGGGCAGGGACAGTCCTGGTGGCTGTCGGTCTGAGAAGCCTCTTCTTAACACTATGGGTCTTCCGGGAGGGCCACCTCGTGCTCTGACTTCTGAGACTTATGTGGCATGAACTAAAAAAGCATGCCCATGGGAAAGAGAGGTGACCCCAAAGGTGAAAGTTCCCAATGGCCCACCAAGATTAAGTTTTCCCAGCCAAGGACGCAGCCTCCCCTCTAGTTCTAAAGACACCAGAGCTTCTTCCGGGAGACCTAGGACAATCCAAGCAAGCAAGAAGCATCTGTCTTCCCTGCAAATCAAAGGCCCCGGATTCTCCCTGCTGGGTCCCACCAAGCACGGGGCCTTGTGCTCAGACGCATGGAGAACACACGCTGTCTGGGAGAAGCAGGGGGGTCTTGTGCTGTGTACCCCATTCTGGGCAGTCTGGGAAGCGCAGGACCATACATGGGGTCCCTTCTGGTGCCTTCCTCCTGGGACAGTGTCAGGGACACCGGGGTGTGTTTCAAAGACCTGAAGAGTGTCGGCCCTACGGTGTCTCCCAGCCAGCTTCCCTGCAGGACTGCCACCACTGCCCGCTCACTCTACGCACTGGGACTGTGATCAGAGCAGAGCTGCAGGGAGCCCCTCGATCCAACTCGGGGCCCTTGTCATCTGCACAGCTCCCCCCTCCAGGCCCTGCCTCTCTAGGCAAGTCCGCGACCTAGGAGTTAAGGTCATTGACCAAAAGGGGGGAAAGAGACAGTATATTAACGAGGTAACGGGCCCCACCTGCCTTTAGACCAAGGTTAGGATGAGATCTCAGATAAATATTTGTTTTGTTTTTTGGTACTGGGGATTGAACCCAGAGGAATTCTACCTCTGAGCTACACCCCCAGTCCTATTTTATTTTTTATTTTGAAACAGGGCTTGCTAAGTTGCTGAGGCTGGTCTTGAACCCGCGATCTTCCCAAGTACTGGGATTATAGGTGTACGCCACCGCGCCCAGCTCTCCAGGTGATTTGTGTGTGTGCGCGGTACTGGGGATGGAACCCAGGGGCATTCTACCTCCGAGATACACCCCCAGCCCCCCAGCTTTCATTTTGAAACAGGGTCTCACTAAGTTGCAGAGGGTCTCACTAAGTAGCTGAGGCTGGCTGCAAACCTGTGATCCTCCTGTCTCAGCCTCCCAAGTACTGAGATTATAAGCGTGTGCCACCACACCCGGCTTCAGATGAATATTAAAAAAAAAAAAAGCTGAAATGTCTACATTCTCTGCAGTTGAGGGTTCTAATCTGCTCAGAAGAACCCTACTTCTCTCGGCCCAGGACATACCAGATGAGCCCAGTCGCCTGAAGGCTTCTGTCTGGCAGGTCCCTGGGCACCGCACTTTCATGTGCTTCAAGAGGCCAGTCTGGAATGGACAGATGTGACCCCAGCCTGAAGATCTTGGGACCCCTCCCTTCCAGGGCTCCCCTGCACTAAAAGCTCCATAGGGGTGGGAGCTCCGTGTATTCCTTGCTGGAGGCCCCGCTCGGAAGACACTGGCACTGATAAGATGCCCCAGGACATCAGCTGGACGAATGAGCCTGCTGGTGTCCTTTTGTCCTGACCACGAAAGCTGACGCCCATCAAGAGAGCCTCACAGTCCCACGTGGCCAGCTGGGGACTGGCAGGGGACGTGGCACAGGCAGAGAGCGTCCAATGGTGGGGACCACCCCACTCTGTTGGAGGCGATGGGAAAGGCATCATACTTTAAGGCCGATGCCATGGGTTTGAGACAGGCCATCCGTAATCGTACAGCAGGGATAGCAATGTCTGCCTGGTGACCTGATGTCTTCACAGGACAGCTGTGGGACTCAGCCGTGGAAGCTCACGGCGCTGGACAAGGGCACAATAGCAAGTCCCTGTGTATCCAGTGTGTACACGGCACCCACACACACCCACAGAGACGGCTCTAAACTTCGAGAGCCTCTGAGGGTGGCTGCGGGCAGGGGCCACAGCTCTCGCCCCTGTACCTGCTGCTGCACGCAGCCTGGGCTTGGTCCCCAGCAGGCTTCAGGGAGTGCCTCCCAGATGAGTAAACCAATGAATGAGCAAGTGTGCGCACTAAAAAGCAAGAGTGAGCTGGGTCTTACATGTGTGTGCACGACACATGCCACCCACAGAGACTCCCGGCAAGCACCCAGGGAGGATGGTTATCACACCCGGGACACTCTCAGGCAGGTGTGTGGCCACGCTCTGGGTCTCCGCCCCTCACGGTGCTATCGAGCACCGGGCATGGGTCAGGGACAGAGCTCCGGGCCTCCGACCCAGGCTGTCACCTCTCATCTCCAAACCCTGCTGAGGGCACCTCTGGCTGGCGCCACCACCAGCTTCTCCAGACAGAGGGGGGTGGGTCAGAGGCAGGCCGGGGAGGGGCCGGGAGGCACGGGGCAGGGTGTTACCGAGGTTGACCGTGAGCTTCATCTGCCCCCCGTCCAGCTCGAGGCGAAGGGTGTCGGCCGACTCCCTGGAGGTGGTGGCCATCATGAGTCCGTAGGCCCGCTGGGACATGAAGCGGAGGGACACGTCCTCGGCCTCCGTGTGCATGGCGTTAGGCAGCATGATCTTCATGTACATGGAGCCGTCGTAGCTCAGGACCGTGGCCTCTGCCCCAGGGAGAGCACAGAGGAGGACAGGCAAGGGCCAGCGGAGGGAGAGAAGACAGAGAACCATTACAAGACGACAAGCCGAGGGAGGGCTGGTCTATGAGGGGCGCTCTGAAGATGGGGGTGACACAGGGATGAAAGGTGGGGGTGGCCCGAGAAGGAGGACACAGGCATGGGGAGTGGGGCGCCTGGGATGAAGCCGAGCCTCACCTCTCTCGCAGACCCGCCCCAGGAAGCCGGTCCCGATGCAGTCGCAGACAAAGCGGTTCCAGCCCTCTCGACAGAGACCCCCGTTGCGGCAGGGGGCTGACGCGCACTGCTTCAGGGTCTCCCGGGAGCAGAAGGGGACAACGCCCACGGCCCCCTGCGCCTCAGCCAGGCCCCGGAGGTCTCGGCTGCGGCCGTCTATGAAGAGGTCCCGCACGCAGCCCACATAGCCAGCCCGGAGCGCCGCGGTCCACACCTCTGGGGGCAGGGGCAGGTCCACCCGGCCCCCCTCAGGGAGGCCGCCCAGGTACAGCTCGCTCTCCAGGTCCAGGATCTCGCTCTCCCCAGTGGCCAAGAACGGGGTGCTGCGGCTGTTCACTGAGATGGAGCCTGGGGACCAAGGGAGAGCCGGCCTCAACAGGGAGGGCAGGACAGAAGGGAGAGAAGCCACAGGAAGCCCCATCCCAGCCGGGCCCTGCCACCCTATAGCAGGCTCAAGGGACTGAGCAGCAGCTTGGCCACTCTGCTGCCAAAACCACATGACAAAGGTGCCCAAAAGCTTGAGCCCAAAGAGGGCTGGACCGTTCACCTGGGCCATTCCCACCAGCCGGGACCTCAGACCAGGAGAGAGACAGGAAACAGGGCTGAGAGATGCGGATCCAATGGGCTCTTCCCCACTAACATTTGTTGAACTCATCTGACTGTATGCACATATCACTTTATTATTTTTTTCAGTACCGGGGATTGAACCCAGGGGCATTCTACCTCCGCGCTATACCCCCGGCCCTATTTTTTTATACTTTATTTTGAAACCGGGTCTCACGAAGTTGCGGAGGGCCTCACTAAGGAGAGAGAGAGAGAGAGAGACAGGGAGAGAACTGAGGCTGGCCGCGAACCCGGATCCTCCGGTCTCCGCCTCCCAAAGTACTGGGATTACAAGCATGTGCCACCACGCCCGGCCACTTTATTTATTTACTCATTTATTTTTGTGGTAGTGGGGATTGAACCCAGGGGCGCTCTACCTCTGAACTACACCCCCGGCCCTTTTTATTTGTTATTTTGAAACCGGGTCTTGCTAAGTTGCTGAGGCTGGCCTTGAACCTGCTAGCCTCGAACCTGCCGTCCTCCTGTCTCAGCCTCCCAGGTATTGGGATTACAGGCGTGCACCACCATGCCCAGCTGCACCTAGCACTTTAATTATATCACTGAAGTCTCACAATAACTCTATAAAATTATTCCTTTACAATCTCACTTTGAAATGGAAGATGAAAGTTACAGAGACTGGGGAACCCACCCAAATGACACAGCAGGGAAGGAGACTCAGTATCCTAGCGAGACCTGTTTCAAAGTAAAAATAAAAAGGGCCGGGGGTGTAGCTTGGAAGTAGAATGCCCCTGGGTTCAATCTCCAGTACCACAAAAAATAAATTAAATATTGTTAGAATGGGACGTGGGACCTGTGAGAGGGGACTGGGTCATGGGTTCGGGAGTGGGTTCCTTCTAAGAAAAGCAATGAGGCCACATCATGTTTTGTCTCTTCTGTACGCACTTGCTTCCCTGTGGCTTTTCGGCTGCGTTGTAACACAGTACAAAAGCCCTCCCAGAAGCCATCTCTAGGGCCCTTGTGCTTCCCAGCCTCCAGAACTGTGAGCCACAGAAATCTTCTCCCTTTATAAATTACCCAGTCTTGGCCAGGTATAGTGACACACACCTAGAATCCCAGTACTTGGGAGGCTAAGACAGGAGGATCTCAGGTTCGAGGCCAGCCTCGGCAACTTAGCGAGACCCTGTTTCAAAGTAAAAAGGCTGGGGGTGTGGGTCAGAGGTAGAATGCCCCTGGGTTCAATCCCCAGTACCAAAAAATAAAATAAATAGAATGAAATAAAATAGGTCTGGGGGGTCTAATTCAGAGGTAGAACACCCCTAGGTTCAATCCCTTCAAACCAAAATAAAAAAAATTACCCAGAAAACTGAGTAAAACAGGTGATCATCTTGGGAAAAACCGGGCTCAGCTGATAGCTTCAAAGCCTTTACTGAGATGGTTTGCATGTGTGTATGTGTATGTGTTGGGGATGGAACCCAGGGGCATTCCACCTCCAAGCTACAACCCCAGCCCTTTTTATTTTCTATTTTTGTTTTGTTTTGTTTTGTTTTTTGTTTTGAAACAAGGTCTTGCTAGATTGATGAGTCTTGCTACTTTGCTGAGGCTGTCCTCAAACCTATGATCCTCCTGTCTCAGTCTCCCAGGTACTGGTATGACAGCCACCACACCCGACTTTGCCAATCTTAGTGGGGTTAAAGAGGGGTCCGGAGGCTTGGGGTCTACATTAGGCCCGAATGTGGCAGGGATCTTTGTGGGGAGTACAGGAGGTCAGAGTGTGAGCATGGCCAGGTGAGGGGGGGACTCTGACCCCTACAGACACACTTATTCAAAGCATGTTCTCTGCTCAAAACCTCACCTGACCCAGAGATGTAACTCCCCTGGACCCTTTTTAATAACATGGTCCCAAGCCAGACATGGAGGCGCACGCCTGTATTCCCAGTGCTTGGGAGGCTGAGACAGGAGGCTCACAGATTTGAGACCAGCCTCAGCAACTTAGTGAGACCCAAAATTAAAATGAAAAATAAAAATAGGGCTGGGGGTGTAGCTCAGAGGTAGAATGCCCCTGGGGTTCCATCCCCAGCACCACACACACAAAAAAAACATGGTTCCAAATTGTTCTCTTCTAACAAGGTGTCACCTGCCCCAGGGTCCTGCTGCCAAACCCACTCCCGTGGTCTGGAGGCCCCTTCTCTAACAAACAGCCCACTTGGTCACCCTCACCTCTGCCACCTGCTCTGCTCACCTGCTGTGGGAGTCTGCACCACCCAACTGGACTCTCAGCAAAGGAACCAAGTGTTGGAAAAGGAAGAGGCAGGGAAAGGGGTGTACAATGGAGAGTTGGGGAGAGGAAATGGAAGCAAGCGCAGGCTCTGCTCCAAGGTCATTCTAAAACATGGAACAGGAACGACCCAACCCATCACTGAAAGAAGAATGGATAAGTACAATGTGTATATACGGACAATAGAATA
Organism: Glis glis; assembly: GCA_004027185.1. Taxonomy (NCBI): domain Eukaryota; kingdom Metazoa; phylum Chordata; class Mammalia; order Rodentia; family Gliridae; genus Glis; species Glis glis. The sequence goes on along the minus strand of PVJS01064938.1, from coordinate 944 downwards.
CTATTCAGCCTTCAAAAGGAAGGAAATTCTTATTCATGCTAGAACCCTGAAGACACTGCGCTAAGTGAAATAGCCTGACACAAAAGGACAAATGCCGTATGAATTCACTTATACGAGGTCCTTAGAGTAGCCAGATTCGTGGAGATGAAAGCAAGAAGGTGGTTGCCAGTGGTGGGAGAGGGGGTAGAAAGGCAGAATTTTATGGGGATAAAGTTTCAATCTGGAAAGATAAAAAAAAGTCCTGGAGATGGATGGTGGTGATGGTTGTATAACAATATGAATGTACTTAATGCTACTAAACTGTATGCTTAAAATTATTATGATGGTAATTCTATATTTAATGTACAATTTCAAAAATTAAGTTGAAAGAAAGAAAAGGAAGGGAGGGATGAAGGGCTTTGTTGGAAGAGCTGCCCCAAATCTGTGTTTGTGTAAACCTATGAAAACAGGGCATCAGAAATGTTTGGAGCCAGGCGTGGTGGCGCATGCCTGTAATCCCAGTACTTGGAAGGCTGAGACAGGAGGATTGCAGGTTTAAGGCCAGCCTCAGCAACTTTGTGAGGCTCTTAGCAACTTAGCAAGACCCTGTTTCAAATAAAAAAATAAAATAGGGCTGGGGGTGTAATTCAGAGGTAGAACATCCCTGGATTCTGCCCCCAGTGCCACAAGAAAGAAAAGAAGAGAGAGAGAGAGAGCGAGAGCGAGCGAGAGAAGAAAGAAGGAAGGAGCCAGGCGTGGTGGCGCACGCTTATAATCCCAGTACTTTGGGAGGCAGAGACAGGAGGATCCGGGTTCGTGGCCAGCCTCAGCGCTCTCTCTCTCTCTCTCTCTCTCTCTCTCTCTCTCTACTTAATGAGACCCTCCACAACTTCGTGAGACCCGGTTTCAAAATAAAGTATAAAAAAAAAATAGGGCCGGGGGTGTAGCGCGGAGGTAGAACACCC
>PVJS01064937.1:0-10105 GCA_004027185.1 Glis glis | reverse complement strand
ATCCTTTGTGTGTGTGTGTGTGTGTGTGTGTGTGTGTGTGTGTGTGTGTGTGGTACTGGGGATGGAACCCAGGGGCATTCTACATCTGAGCTACACCCCCAGCCCTGTTTTATTCTCTATTTTGAAACGGGGTCTCACTAAGTTGCAGAGGGCCTCACAAGTTGCTGAGGCTGGCCACAAACCTGCAATTCTCCGGTCTCAGTCTCCCAGGTACTGGGATTACAAGTGTGCCACCACACCCGGCTCAGAATAACCTTTTTCAAGTATAAGTGCCAAAATATGCTACAAAGCTAACTACAGTCTTGGGTTCCACGGGCCTCAACAAAGAGTCAGTCTTCTGCTTGCCATAGTCTCTAAGCCCCTTAGTGGGCTCCAGGATTCCTTCCACAGTCCAGCACAGCGGTGAGACTGCTCCGGAGCTTCACAGCATAGAATTGATTTTGAAGTGGCCCATTGATTGGAAGTTTCTTTGCTATTTTTTTCATTGTTTGGCTAAACAAGAATTGTCCTTGGTTTCAATGGTTTTTCTCCTTTATATTTTTATGAAAGTGAAAAGAGAGCACAGTAACACTTTTACATTAATTGATTTATTTATTATTGCAAAAGTACAGAGTATTTAATATGATTTACTTTGTTATTGATAACATAAGTCAGCCATTTATTTTTTTTCTTATGGTTCTGGGGATTGAACCTGGAGGCATGCTACCTCCGAGCTACACCCCCATCCCTATTTTATTTTTATTTTGAAACAGGGTCTTGCTAGGTTGATGAGAGTCTCTCACTACTTGCTGAGGCTGTCCTTGAACTTGCGATCCTCCTGTCTTAACCTCCCAAGTACTGGGATTACAGGCATGCATCACCCCACCTGGCTCCAACCATTGATTTATAGACCTATAGAACCAAAGTCTCAAAACATGCTATCTTATATCTCATTATATTAAGCTAAGTACCTAGCACAAATATATATGTGCATATGCCACCACGCCCGGCTTTTTATTTTGAAACAGGGTCTCACTAGTTTGCGGAGGGCCTCACTAAATTGTGGAGGCTGGCCACGAACCTGAGATCCTCCTGTCTCATCTTCTCAAGTACTGGGATTACATGTGTGTGCCACCATGCCTGGCTTCATGGCATATATCTTCACAGAAGCATTACTGACACTTCATTAGATTTATATCTTCTTAGCGGGGCACAGTGGCGCACTCCTGTAATCCCAATACTTGGGAGGCTGAGACAGTCTCAGTAACTTAGCAAGACCCTCAGCAACTTAGAAAAACCCTGTTTCAAAATAAAAGTAAAAAGGGCTGGAAGGGTAGCTCTGAGGCAGAATGCTCCTGGGTTCAATCCCCAGTCCAATGTGTGTGTGTGTGTGTGTGTGTGTGTGTATTCTTCTTACATTTGAAACAATAAACTTACCTCCACTAAGGCAGCAATTTACCCTACTGGATGGAACAGTTAATGCAGCTTTCTGAAGTAACTAAATTCAGACGGCATGGTAGGAAGACACTGTTTTCACATAGAAATCAGACTAAAACCTTCCTGCTCCTCCATGGAGTAGTGGCATTTGCATCACCAAGGAGCTTGTTCAAAATGTAGCCATAGATTCCCAAACTTATTAGCTTGCTGCCCCCATTTCAGGAAAAACAAAATCACTAACCCCCTGGGTTCTTCCACAGCCCCCTTATTTTTATTCAACACCCCTGAGGATACTACTGCCCCCCTAGGTCATTCCAGCATCCCCCCTGGGGGGCAGTATCCCCAATTTGGGGAATTTATGTGTAGACTCTCAATCCTGCCTGTCTACCTACTTCATGTGCAAGTGACATTTAAAGTTAGTGGCAGAAGAGTTCATTGTAATTTACATTCACCTTTGATCTGGAAAAAAGATAAACCCACCAAATCTAGATGACTTCTGTGGTCTGAAAATGCAAATAAATTAAAAAGGTGTGAAAATGATATGAGGTCTGTGAGAAGTTAGGAATGTTAGAAAGAAATTTAAATTATCTCAGAAAATGCAAACTAAAATATGTCCACAAATATTGTGTGATATATAATTTTTAGGGAAATTGAACATGGAAAGCATCATATTACAAGTAACTGGAGCTGGGCGTGGTGGCGCACAATTGTAATCCCAGTACTTGGGAGGCTGAGACCAGAGGATCCAGGTTCACGGCCAGCCTCAGCTACTTAGTGAGGTCCTCCACAACTTAGTGAGACCTTGTTTCAAGGTAAAGAATAAAAAATAGGGCTGGGGGTGTAGCCCAGAGGTAGAATGCCCCTGGGTTCAATCCCCGGTACCGCAAAAAACAAACAAAAAACAACAACAATAAAAAACAGGTAACTGGGCAGTAGATAAAAAGCCAGAAGTTAACCAGTGGTCACAGTATCACAGTGGTCACTGTTTCATTGCTAGTTTATTAGACATTTCCTTAAAATCAGAGCGTAGTTGAGGCTTGTGTACCTCTTACACAGTTAGTGACACTATTTGCTAGAAAGATAAAGATAAACCAGAGAGTGTTCAGAGATGGAATGGAAGATTGATTATAGCATAGGAAGGACTGATTTATGAGAAGAGAGAAAAATAATTAAATGGGCAGCACTATGCTTTAAAAGGGGGCTAAGGAGACATGGATATTTATCTAATGTTTCTCCGGTGCTGTTTCCTGTAGGACCTATCTGAAGACGCAGAACTGTAGGGATTCAGGATGCTGAGAAGTTGGCTACAGAGCACAGCAGTATCAACTGGAATTACTCAATTAAGTTTGGAGCAATATCAAAGATTTTCAGAAAATTTTACCTGGTGCATAAGAAACAACCTTAAGTGGGATGACTTTATCCCTGAGAACTTTTAAAAGCTCTATGGGCAAAGAATGAAAAAATCATTTATTGAGTTGTCGAATTATCTCCCTAGGGAAATAATTGGAATCCCAGCCCTTGAAATTTCTAAAATTAGGGCGGAGAAAAGCTAGGGTGCCTCACTGGGAGACCTCTCCACTTCTAGCAGAGACCTGGTGATTGATGAGTGACATTTTTCTCTTGCAACATCTTTGATTATTGCTGATGTTACCATACCTAGATAACATTTTTGCATCAAGTTGGTATCCTATTTAAATAAGAAAATGCTATCTTCTATAAAAACCTCTAGAGAGTGTAACGTATCTGCCATTCATGGTGTTTGCCTCATTAGTACCCACTGGCATTCTTTTTTGTTGTTGTTTCTCTTCACTTTGTAATTAATTAAGAGATGTACTTCACTACCTGGCAGAAGTAAATTCACTTCCTTTATTCACTTCATTCAGAAGCTAAAAAAGACAAGCCCAAAATGCACTGTGCCATTTGGAGCCGTTTGTCAAATGGATGCAAAAATTGTGAAAGTCTGAAATCATCCAATGCTTCAGAGAGCTTAGTGATTCTTTTATGAGGATGAAAACCCAGCTTGTTTGCCCCTTCTGTGCACCAAGCATCATCGGACAGGGAAAGCCAGAGCCCCAATTCCATAGGTCAGAAAAACAAGTAGAGCACAATAAGAATTATTTAATATTTTAATTCATTGTTTTTTCCTGCTAAATCCTTCAGATCAACAATTGTATTATGTGGGAGATCTAGTTTAATTTAGTTACTGCAAAGAATTAATTCATATCAAATGCATTGATTGGAGACATTAGATATACTACTTTATGTGGATGCATGGGAAAGTTTGCCAAACTTAAATATTGTCACATTAATTAAACTGTTTCCGGTGTTCCATAAGTGAATTCTGTTCTTTGTTGATGGTATTTTTAAAAATTGATGTCTAATTTTGTTACTCATGGCTTAATGTACCTGCTTTAGTTTTAAGAGATTCTCTGCCTATAGCCAAAAGTTCTTATCCTTTCTTTCTTGAAAGAGATCTGGGAGGGGAATTAAAAAAAAAAGTAAGGATTACATTCCACTCTGGTGTCCATAATACAAAGATGATCTCCTCTATATCCTATTTGTGAAAATGACTCTAACAAATTGCCAGAATCTTACATGTGCAAATAACAACTGCCTTCAAGGTGAAAACTAATTGAGAGAAAAAAAATAAAATTGACAAATTGCAATCTTACTTTTTCTCCTCTTGCTTCCTGACTGCGATATGTACCAAGAAGGTAGAGAAAAAGTATTTTCTTTTTCTAAATCATCCTACTAGTGTCATATTGATTTTCTCTCAGGTACACCCTGTGGTCTCAGATGATCACATATTTTCTTATATTACTCATATTGATACAGCACCTCGACTTGTGGGCTGACATATTACTTGAGCTGAGATGTCACTGCTCACTGTTGACATTTCCTGGTGGGGTGTGTGTGTGTGTGTGTGTGTGTGTGTGTGTGTGTGTCAGGGGGAATGTATGTATGAAACACAGGGAGCATGCAGTTTCACAATATTGTCATTCTTTGAAAAGTGATTATTGTTCACTCTAAATGATATCATAAGCCCCACTAGTGTTACTTAACGCTGTTCCTAACCCCTAGAGCAATGTCTTGAGTTCTTTTGTGTCTCTGCTGATACAGAAAAATAAAGTTCCTCACCTTGGTATCAAACTATTCCAGTGTTATATTGTTTGTAGGAAAAACTGGATTATGAAGTGTCTGAAAGAATATATGGTGGTCTGCCTATGTGCCATTGCTGTTGCTCTTTCTGTCTCACCTTTGTATTCTCCTCTCATCTTGCTTCCCTCTGTTTCAGCTAGCCGTGAGGTGGTTGGAACACAACTGCCATTACCAGTACATGGACGAGCTCCTCCAGTACATCCGCTTTGGCCTAATGGACGTGGATACCCTCCATACAGTTGCCCTGTCCCACCCCCTTGTCCAGGCAAGTGAGACTGCAACAGCCCTTGTCAACGAGGCCCTGGAATACCACCAGAGCATCTATGCACAGCCTGTCTGGCAGACCTGCAGGACCAAACCACGCTTCCAGTCAGACACTCTATATATCATTGGTGGGAAAAAGCGTGAGGTCTGTAAAGTCAAGGAACTTCGGTACTTTAATCCTGTTGATCAGGAGAATGCTCTCATAGCCGCCATTGCCAACTGGAGTGAGCTGGCTCCGATGCCCGTGGGAAGGAGCCACCATTGTGTGGCGGTCATGGGGGACTTCCTGTTTGTAGCAGGAGGGGAAGTGGAGCATGCCAGTGGCCGGACGTGTGCTGTGAGGACTGCCTGTCGCTATGATCCCCGCAGTAATTCCTGGGCAGAGATAGCACCCATGAAAAACTGCCGGGAGCATTTTGTGTTGGGTGCCATGGATGAATACCTCTATGCAGTTGGGGGCAGGAATGAACTGCGTCAGGTTCTGCCTACAGTTGAGCGTTATTGCCCCAAGAAGAACAAATGGACTTTTGTGCAGTCCTTTGATCGATCTCTTTCATGTCATGCTGGATATGTGGCTGATGGTCTTCTTTGGATATCAGGTAGAACACGCCTCATATGTTGAGTTTATTGAAAAGCACTTGCACTGTGATGGAAATTTAAAAGTCAAGCTTTGGTGGTGTGGCCATGTGTAATTGAACGATGCCATTTCAGCTAATTAACAATCATTTATTGAGCACCTACTCCATAGAGAACAATGTCATTGGAAGCAGTTGACCTTTCTGTGACTTTCTGAGTGATTAGTGGTGTAAAAATTCAAGATGGAACTTAATGGCCCGTCACACCTGTTTTTCTATCAAGCATATTGTTTACATGATCAGCCCTCAGTTATTGGATTATGTTGCAGAGTTTATGGTTTATCCGGGTCCTTTGCTTTTTCTTTCACTCTTGGCTGCCTGACTGGGAGCCACTTCTTCAAAGTTAAGTCAGAAAAAGTAAAAACCCAGTAAATCATTTTGCTGGGAATAGCAATGAGTACATATTCAGGTCTTCGCTCTGGTGTGCATTGAAGGGAGGGGTTTGAGTTACTAAAACCAGGTTTTTGTACTGTCTATGAGTGGTGTTAATCTGCCATCCTAATCTCTCATTCCCATTTACTTTCCCATCCTTGTTGATTATTTGGAGTATAGTTTGAACTCTATTACAATTTACTTTTTTGTCTTCTGTTGATTTTTATTTTTTAAACACTTTTGCTTCTGAAAAAAGTAGAGACACTAGTATAGTGAACTCCATATACCCATAACCCAGCTCCAGCCATTACTAATTACTGCTAATCTTGTTTGTTCCACACCTACATCCCCATCAAGGCCTCTGGCTGTCCTTTTGCTTGTACAGAAGGAGTCTGGGAGGCGAATGTTTTCACTCTCATGGTACCAACCTACGTTTTCAATCCTATTATGGAGAAAGAGGGTGTTCTCCTTTGAAAGGTTTGCCTATCAGGGAAGGAAATTGCATCTTCTTTCAATTATGGGAAACCCCCTTTATCTCCCAAATGCAACTTGAACTTCTGTGTCGCCAACAACAAAGAGGAAAAGAAAGATCAATAACTTTAATATTAAGGGTAACTCTGATGTTTGTAGAAATAATCACTTCAGGAAGTCAAGGTTGCTCAGCTTTCCTCAATAATCATCTCCAGTTTTTTAACATCTGTTTTGACAAAATTCTCCCTTGTATTACATTTGTTTGGACTATGCTCATTCTTTTCCCTTTCTGCTATCCCCAGTAACCATGGAGACAGACAAAGTCTTAGCTTCTCTGGGTGATGCTTCAGTTATTGGCAACTCCTGATTTTCATTGATGTAATCTAACTAACATCAGGGTTTAAGTGCTTGATAAACTAATAAATGAAGTTAAGACTATAAGTAAGGACGGGGATAAATGAGGAAAACCCAACAATTACTGGTCCTGCATACCAAATAAACATCCGAAAAGAGTGTGCTAGTCTATGTAGATGTATTTAAATACTAACCTCATTTACCTACTGACTTATTCCTTTTTCTTTAACTATGCATTTCAGCCATTAAGAAAATAACCACCAGGACTATATCCTGTTGGTTTTGCTGAATAAACTTCAAACTGGCTGCAAATAAGTCTTCACCAGTAGAAGAAACAGATCTGTACTTTCATGGACCATGGAACAATGATAGATTTATGAAATCAATGTAATTTATGTTTTCTCCCAATTTACATTCCTTCCATTGACTCATTTGGCTTCATATATTGTTCATGTACTGTTTTCCTAAATTTTGCATTGCACTTTCTAAATTTTGTGTGAATTTTTCATAAATATTTTAATAAATGTTCCTTATGTTTTGGACTGTAAAACTAGCTTTTTAAAAATTCTGGAGTTTCCCTTACATAGTCTTAAAGATATGACTACTTAATACCTTTTTCAGTGAGGCTTAAGAAAGCACAGAAGCTCATTTTAGACTGGCTAGGTCTATCATCCTGGTATCAAGTTGACTTCCCTTTCAATATGGACCTGTATGTTTCCTTTTCCATTTTATTAAATCTATCAACTTATTACAGATCTTATTGCTACCTCACTTTGTTTTTCTCCTACTGCGAAAGGAAATGCATTTTCTTTGTTCTTCTTTTGCACTAATGTATGCTGCCTGTGTTAACCATACTTAATGAAAACAATCACAATTTTCTCAGGTTTGTTTCTCCCTACTGTGTACTTGAGATGAGAAACTCACTTTCCTGTGTACAGTACAATACCTTTAATTGGAAAGAAGAGGAAATCGCCAGTGACATTTCTAATACCTTCAGTCATCTGCCTCTTTCCTCAGGCCTAGCTTATAATAAATCAATTGTGAATCTAACCATGAATAGGGAGGGGTGACTATATTTGCTAATGGGCCCCTTTAAAAAAAAAGGCAGGTATATTTCACTCTCCCTGTCACTGATTTAGAAATGTTAACCTGACTTATTGGAGTAGATGAAAATGTTTGAGGCTATTTCTTATCTTTGACCAAATAATCAAGTATTTCCAATTTAATTGATGGGGGATTGAGTCATTGGCATCCTTCTGGTATTTTGCAAGCTTTGCCTGGGGTATAGTATGGATTATAGAATGTGGATTTTAGAGGCTTAGTTCTGTTCCACAGAACACAAAATGAATGTTACTTTAGAGACTCGATATTTCTAGCATGCTTGCTCCCTCCCACCCCCTCTCCCCTTCCCTTTTTCTGTCCATGTTGGAGTCAAGACATCTTGAAAACTGTCCATAGTTTTTAAAGTATGACAAGAAGAGAGGAACTCAGAAAATCAGGCTGGATGAATATACCCATTAGCATTTAATTTAAGATGTTAGAGATAGTCAAATTTTACAGGCTCCTGTAGCATTTGACATTGTGACCTGATTCACAAATCCTCCATACCATTTCGATTTGAAATTCATAGTACTGAAGTAAAATAAGCATTAAATATCCTGCAGCTGTGTTTTAAAATACATGCTCTCTGTTGTAAGGTATAGTTTGTGAACTCCTAAAAAGATCCTCTTTTTGTGAGAGAAAAATTAATCCTGAGCTCATCTTGCAGTACAAATTATCTTTTTATTTTTATCTAATGGCAACACAATAATGAGAAGCTAGCTACAAAATTAGTGCTTTAAAGCTATACAAATAAGATAAATGTTATTGTATTTATTCAAAAGCAATATATTGAATGCTTTCTTAGTTCTCTTAGTGAATGCTACATCCTTATAAAGTATAGTGCTGGGTCATAGATAAATAAAATTAATTCAGCAAACATACTTCCTGCCCTCTAGGAGCTGACAGTCAAAGGGTTTTTCAGATATTTCACTAATGAAAGAACTTTTGTTAAAGCTTCTTTAACTCCCTAGAAGCTATATTTATTTTCATCTTGATGAAATTTATATGAAGCTTATATTGCCCCCATTTTAAGTAACTTTAATTTATTCAAACCTACTAAAGGGACCTAGCAGTTATTAAAATTATTAAAACAATGTAAAATTTTACTAACATTTTTAAAAATACCATGGTTTTAACTCTTCTCTCTTCATGCAGATAGTACTTTGCTTGCATTTTAAAATTATATTCAAAATATGGGAACTAACAGCAGGCTTGGTGGCACTGGATTGTGGTGTGCTAAAACAATAGATTATGGTCAGACACACAAATGAAATGGCCCCACTTCTTACCCATCATGAAATACTGAGCAAAGCTCCTCACCTCACTCCCTCCTGTTTCAGGCTAGTGCTGGAGCCACAAAGTACAGTCTAGGAGATAATTAATGTAGCATAAGATGGTGTGATGGTAGAAGTCTTTGCACAGTACAGAAGTAGTACAAGGCATGGAGTAATTACTGCAAGGGGCATGAAAGGCATCATCTCCAGCCTCACTTGGCCTCAGGTTACTGACTGCTTTCTCTGTATTCGTTAACCTCTCCCTGTCCTCCTGCTTGAACAATCATTTCAATCATTCTCTTGCCCTTTGGCAAATACAATGTTGGACAAACCCAGTGGCCCACTTTGTGCCTACATAATTGCCCCTCAGAAGCTGGAGGTGTAGCTCAATGGTAGAGTGTTTGGCTAGCATGCACAGGGCCCTGGGTTCCAACCCCAGCACCACACACACACATACACACACACACACACACACACACACACTCTATCAGTGTATCAGTATTCATGAGGGTTGAAAATCCTCAGATGCTCAAGTCAGTAAGATAAAATGGCACAGCATTTGTATATGGCCTACACATAGCCTCCTGTGTACTACAATGCAAATGCTTTACTGTAAATAGTTGTTATACTCTAGGGAATAATGACAAGGAAAAACATCTGGAGATGTTCATTACAGATGCATTTTTTTCTCCAAATATTTTGGATCGGTGGTTGGTTGAAACCACCAATGTGGAACCCGCAGAACAAAAGGCTGACTACCTAAGCAGCTGAGACTGTGGAAGGAGGTCAGTTAGTAGGAGGGTTTGGGAGGTGTCTACTCAGCTCACCCAGCATGTGCCACCCTCAGCCCTACTATCCTTCTCTTACCCACTCTGCTTTGCTGTCTCTAACTTCCTCCCTTTCCTCTAGACCCCTCCCTTAGACTCAGAGAGGGGCGCCTTTGCCTTTTGTTTCTCAGAGCAATGTGAGTGAGATGATAGGAGGAAGTGGTGGAAAGTGTGAGCAGACAGATGGGCACGAGATGGTCTGGAATTGGGCCAAGGGAGGAGGAGGAGGAGG
>PVJS01064936.1:0-10106 GCA_004027185.1 Glis glis | reverse complement strand
GGGAGGTTGAGACAGGAGGATCACAGGTTTGAGGACAGCCTTAGCAAGTAGTGAGACTCAGCAACCTAATGAGACCCTGTTTAAAAATAAATAAATAAGCTGGGTGTGGTGGCGCACACTTGTAGTCCCAGTACTTGGGAGGCTGAGACCGGAGGATCTGGGTTCGTGGCCAGCCTCAGCTACTTAGTGAGGCCCTCTGCAACTCAGTGAGACCCTGTTTCAAAATAAAGAATAAAAAATAGGCCTGGGGGTGTAGCCCAGAGGTAGAATGCTCCTGGGTTCAATCCCTGGTACCGTAAAAATAAATAAATAAATAAATAAATAAATAAATAAAATAGGGCTGGGGGTGTATCTCAGAGGTAGAATGCCCCTGGGTTCAATTCCCAGCACCACATACACACACACAAAAAAAGAAAAAAGTATTTTGAATATAGCACCCAGGTGACTCTAGTGAATCACAGATATAAATTCCCTTTCCTTGCACTTAAGGAAACTGAAGCCCAGAAGAAAATTCTACTTAGAGGGTTGGGGTGGAAATCTCATTACTATATGCTTGGGATAGACTATAGATTATAACCTAAGCAGATATGGGTGGAGATAATTCTTGATATAATGCTGAGGTCTTACAGGTCTTTTGGACCATCTCAGGCTGCTTGGCACAGATTAGATTTGGAGGTTAGGCAGTGGATGTGACTGATACATGCCTTCCAAACCTGCCAGGGCAGTAGGGGGAGACAAGTGATGCCAGTAGACAGGCGAGTGCTACAGAAATGGGATGGAGGGCCCAGAGAGGGACCATGCCACTTTGTTGGGGTGGCAGGGATGGTGGTGTAACTGAGAGTGAGTCTCCAGGTGACACGTGGACTGTTACCACGTGTTGGGGTGCTGCCTGGGCTCAGCCCTCACCTGGCAGAAGCACATGCCGCGGATGGACATGCCCTACTTGGGGTATCCACTTTCCTGTCGTCGGGACCTAACTGCTCTTCCCATCTGCTTTCCAGTGCCCAACCCTTGTAAACAGATCTGCAGCCACCTCTGCCTACTGAGACCTGGAGGATACAGCTGTGCCTGTCCCCAAGGCTCCAACTTTATCAGGGGGAGCTCTGTTGCATGTGATGCAGGTAGGGGCACTATCTGGACAGCCACAGGGTGCTCAGGAGCATGAAGAATCCCCATGCGCTTCGTCCTTTGCAGAACAGTGGGGGTAGCTAGAAAGAGGGCAAGAGATGTGGGAAACACAAACAGAGCCGAGTGGGCTCCAGGGGCCAAACAAGTCATGTTTCAATGATTTCTGAGAATTATTTGCTAAGCTCTGCAGAGAGATGGATTCGGTATCCCTAAATCTACACTTGTGTTGTTTTGTAAAGACCTTGGAAGGGTGAGTTTTCTATAAGGACACTTCCTCTTTCCTTCACTCCGCCCTGGGCTCCTCTTGCTCTAAATTCACTCAGCCTTCACTGAGCTTCTTAAGGCAGAGAACCACGTTCCTGAGGTGGGAGGGCTGATACAGGGCTGGGGAAGGGTGCTAGAGGATGGTCACATGCTCATTTTAGAATTTTGACAACTGAAAAAGGGCAGTATTTTGAAGGCTACCTTATATTGTTGGGAAATGAAGGTCATTTATAAGTAAGGAAGTAGTGATTTAATTCTCATCCCAAATGATGTCTTGGCAGGACGTTTTTTCAATGGTTATTTCATTTTATTTATAGATTTTTAGTAGTGGGGACTAGTACTAAAACCCAGGGGCATTCTACCTCTGAGCTAACTCCAAGCCCCTCCGCTCCCTTTTAAATTTTGGAGCAGAGTCTCACTAAGTTGCTGAAGCTGGCCTTGAACCTGTGATCCTCCTGTCACAGCCTCCCAAGTACTGGGATTACTGGTGTGTGCCACCATGCCCAGCTTCAATGAGTGTTTTAAATCAAGGAGTTAATGGGTCATAGGGAATAACTAGTGTCCCTAACTAGTGTCCTATGCTTAATAAACATTTTAAAAATCACCCTATTGTTCATCCTGCAGCCCATTTATGGCTAACCTCCTTGGGGCCACCTTCCCATTTTAGTTGGTGGAGAAATGAAGAGGCTTAACCACCTCTGCCACCAGGGGGAGCAAGTGGTTAAACAAGGACACACTGGTTCATCCCCACCAGTCTGAAAAGTTGGCTGGTTTGGAGAATGAACTCAGAGAGAAAAGACTGCTTCCCTTCGCCTCTTTCCCCCGCCCCTAGGCTCATCTCGACACTACTGGGGAAATATTGGCAAGTTTCCAATATTTTGAACACAATTTGTTCTATGCTGGAGATGGACCTTTTGACATTTATTGAGGTTCCGTGTTGTAGATGAGGTGTTGTGCAAGTTGTTGCTTCTCATCTGCTATTTTCCTCACTTAAATTTTTTGCCAAGTGAATTATGTTGAGATTCCTATTTAAAAGAACTTTGAAGTAAGCACATTAATGATGGCAGTCATTCCATACAGGGCCTTGGTTTGGTATATTAATCAATCAATCGGGTAGTTTGATAAGTATTTATTGAGTGCCTACTATGTGCTAGGCACTGATCCGAGTGCTGGAGATATCAGAGGTGAACAAAACAGACAAATCCCCTGCCCTCGTTGAGCTTATTTTCTAACAGGACGATAAATAGAGAAACCCGTAAATGAGTAATAGGTCAGGTGGTGAAAGTACTATGGAGACAAGTAAAGCAGGGGAAGAGGGAGGGTGGGGTGGGTGGGCTTGCTCTTTCAGGTAGAATGTTCAGCAGAGGCCTCTGATAAAGGGAACTTTGAGTAGAGACTCCAGTTGAAGAGCTGAGCCAGGAGGGTGGTCGGACTCCTTATATAAAATACACATATGACACATTGTTGTGGACTATCTTCTAAGTATGTGCTCTTGAAGCATTACTGATCCATCAGGCACACCCCAGGGGTATATGGGGGAGCTGGGAGCAGCGACACAGAGTAAGGGCAGTTTGGAAGGAGAGCTCCTCCAGCTGTCCATCAAGAATCTGTGTATCTGTATTTGCCCATCTGTTTGTTGATTGGTGGATCGCTGGTGCGCCGGAGCCTTTGCTGCAGTTTCCAGGTGTGCCTAAATTAAACTCTCCATTTTAACAGTCCACAGAGGAGAATTCGGAAAACTTCAAATGAGAACATAAGTGTCTCAAGAGATTCTCTTATCACAAGTTTCTTTCTATTAATAGATGCTTTGGAGTTTAGCATCTCTCCACTGTCTAGGGGGAATTCTGTCAACTGCCTATTTCTTTCTACAAAATGTGTATCACTCCACAAGATCTTGTCATTGATAAGGACATGCATTTGACATAGGGAGCAGGTGATGGCTTGGCAGGGAGACTCATTAGCTGGCCCGCCTGCCCCAGCCCTGGGCAGGTTTGCATGGTGTGGGTGCCCCGCTGCTGCGTCTGGCTCACTAACACGTGCATGGCTTTCCCTCTCTGCAGCCATCGAACTTCCTATCACCATGCCCCCCCCATGCAGGTGTATGTACGGAGGAAGTTGCTATTTTGATGAGAATGACCTCCCCAAATGCAAGTAAGTCTGAATGTTGAGGTCCGAGCTGTAGGCCTTGCCTCTTCTGGGTGAATCGGAGACCTTAAAACAGCTGGTAAAGCAAGTGCAGGCACCTGTCAGTTCACTAATTTTCACATTTTAACCAGCTTGCCCTCCCTTGGCAGAGTCCTCAGAGAACTAAGGCAGCACTTCTCAAACTATGCTATGCCTGGGATCTGGTAAAAATGCCCATTCTCGTTCACAGGGATTCTGCATTTCTAACAAGCCCCTGGGATGCGGCAAGTCGGGGGCCACACTTTGGGGGGCGAGGAGTTAGAGAAATGGCAACAGCGCCTTCCTGCTCACCTGGGATGAGAGTTTGCAGGGGATGTTGGGGGTGGCTGTCAGCAGAGCTGCAGTAGCATGAGGCACCCATGACAAGCAGAAAGACGGGGCCAAGATTTGGAGAAGAAGGAAGCTGTTGAGAGAGCTCCAGGCCACTCTTCTCTCTGTTTGTCATGTCTTGGCAGGATAAGCCGAAGTTATGCAGGATAAATTGTTCAGCATGTAATTGACTCAGTCAAAGCTCTCTCTACCTCAGAACGTGCTTATAAAATCACAGTAGGGCTTAAGAAGGCAACAGGGCTAGTGAACGGTTCTCCTTTTACTTTCAGGTGTTCTAGTGGCTACACCGGAGCGTATTGTGAAATAGGACTTTCAAAAGGCATCCCTCCCGGAACAAGTAAGTTTTAAGAGTCTAAAGAGAGAGCCTGTAGAATGGGAGATCTTTGCCAGCTACTCCACTGATAGAGGACAGATAGCTAGAATATACAAAGAACTTAAAAAAACTTAACACTAAAAATATGGATGTGAAGAGGGTCTCTCACCTCAGAAACAAAAAACAAACAACCCAACCAAAAAATGGCCAATTGAACTGAATAGACACTTTTCAAAAGAAGAAATACAAAGGGCCAGTAAATATATGAAAAAATGTTCAGCATCATTAGCAATCAGGGAAACGCAAATATAAACTACACTAGATTTCCCTTACCTCCAGTTAAAATGGCAATCTCAAGAATACAGACAATGATAATTGTTTGTATTGATACAAACAATGATAATTGCTGGTGAGAATGTAGGGAAACAGGAACCATTATACACTGTTGGTGGAATTGCAAATTAGTACAGCCACTATGGAGATCCCAAGACTGGGAAAGGAACCACTGTACAACCCTGTTAGACCGCTCCTGGGTGATTTTCCAAAGGAATTGAAGTCAGAATATTTTAGGACACATGCATATCCATGTTTATAGCAGCACAATTCACAATAGCCAAAATATGGAATCAGCCTAGGTGTCTTCAGATGAAGGAATTATAAAACTGTGGTATACACACATAATGGAATTTTACTCATCCATAAAGAAGAACAAAATTATGTCATTTTCAAGAGAATGGATGGAACTAGAGAATATTATTCTAAGTGAGATCAGTCAGTCTCAGAAAGTGAAGGATTGTATGTTTTCTCTCATATGTGGAAGCTAGAGAGAAATTGGGAAACAAAAGAGACTTCAAATAAATGAGGAGAGATTCCAGTACAATAGTGGAAGGGGATTAAGGGTGGGACGTTGGAGGGGGGAGGAGATTTGATGAAGGAAACAGTTAAAATAGTGCTGTGTACATGGATGAAATTATCGATACCAATCTCAATAACATGTATGAGGAAGAGGAGGGGGTGGGGTAGAATTAAAAAAAAGAATACAAGCAACCTACAAGTACTCATGGTTGAGTATATGAGCACTAAATTGAGTGCTGTCATACATTCTTTTCAACATAGTCTGAAGAATGGTTCTAGCTCCCACTGCTAAGTTTGCCGCTGTCTTCCTTCTCTGTGCTGATACGTTCTCTGCTTCTTCCTTCTTTCACAGCCGCAATGGCCGTGCTCCTGACAATCCTCCTGATCATCATCATTGGAGCTCTGGCAATTGTAGGATTTTTCCACTATAGGAAAACAGGCTCCCTTTTGCCTGCTCTACCCAAGCTGCCAAGGTCAGTTTCATTACGTGGACTATTGATTTTAGAAGACTGTGTGAACATGACCGTGTGAATAAATAGGTTTTAAAAATACAATATGCAGTTCTATCCTGCAGAAACGAAAAGTTGGGAGGATTTAAAGCAGTCACTTAAGGCTTATCCAAAGCGTGAGTGACAGGTCCTGTTGTATAGTCCAGATGGTTGTGCCTCCTTGCGAGTGTCAGGCCAGGCTGGGGCTGAGGTGGCTGTGTGTCCCTCGGCTTTATCCTGCAAGTGTCCCACTGGATCTTAGACCTTCAGCACTTGAGAATGTGCTTCAATGTTTCCAGGAAACAAGGGGACTTACTACCATATTTGATGTGTGTACATTCATGTTGGGAATTGCACATTTCATTTAAATAAGATTTAGTAGTGTGGAGGAAAGGGGACTATTGCAAAGGTATTTGAAAAATAATAAGACACTGTTTGGGTTACATACAGCTTAAGCAGTCTTGTCAAACCCTCTGAAAATGGAAATGGGGTGACCTTCAGATCGGGGGCAGATGTTAACATGGATATTGGAGTGTCTGATTTTGGCCCTGAGACTGATATTGACAGATCAATGGCGATGGTAAGTGTGGTTTCCAAATGATTATTTGAAGGCTGTCATTTTTACTATTTTTATAAAAGTAATATTTTTATAAAGAATAAAATTAACCACAAGAACACTGAAATAAAGAATGAACTAACTGCACTAACTATACAGGACAATCTTAGGAAACATTAGGTTTGTTGCAGAAACGGGTCTAAAAACATTAGTAATGGTAATAATAAAATAGAAATTACCCTCGTGTTATTAGAGCTATAAACAGTCTTAAATTTAATTGGAATCTTAAAGAGATTTATGGGTGTTTTTTGGGGGGTAAAATAGGGGAGAGAACATGATAATTTGTTTTTATTTGATGACATTTTGTATGTATAGAAGGAGTGGGGAATTATATTTTTTCAAGTGTCTTATATTTTCCTACCAATGTATAGTAAGGAAATAAATAGTGATTTTAGAGTCAAAGTCGATTCAAACTGTGTCTCTAAGTATGTGATAATAGATGTGGAGCTTGCCTCTCTGATCCTCAATGTTCCTATCTGTAGAATGGGTTCAAGAATATCTCCTGCGAGGACCAAATGAGACGCTTTAGTAGGAGACTAGCACAGCCTTAGCACAGAGGGGCTTCTCTATTATCACAACTGAGAACCCTTTCAGTATTTTGTCCCTACCCCAAATCTTCTACTTTTTGCCTTACCAGAAAGCACAATATTATCCATCCCTCTCTTCCTTCCCCCTCTTCTTATTCTCCTTTTTCTTCTTCCACCACCCACCCTTTTCTCTGTTGCCCATCCCCATCCCCAAGTGTGTTGTTGACATTAAGGGGTTATGGAGAATTCAGGCATAGGAAGAGTGTTTCTGTTTCCTGGAGCTGGTGACTGCATGATGTCATCAGCGGGTAATGCATTCTATGACTTCAAATAATGATTTACCATTCAGAGGCTTTTGTCTCTGTTCCTTTCTTGTTTTTGTCACTGGGGATGGAACCCAGGGCCTTGTGCATGCTAGGCAGTGAGCCATGACCCCCCGCTTTGTTTACATTCTTTAATCCTTCATATTTCGGGTAACTTTGGCAAAGCATGTAGCATTCCTCCAGGAGTGAGGGGGCACCTCTCTCTGTGGATGGATCAGACCTGCATGGTGTGACCTCTCTCTTCCTCTCCCCCACCAGAGTGAACAGTTTGCCTTGGAGATGGGGAAGCAGCCCGTAATATTTGAAAACCCGATGTACACAGCCAGAGACAGCGCTGCCAAAGTGGCTCTGCCAGCCCAGGTGCGACGTCACACAGCTCTTTCTTTCAGCTGCTGGTCTTGTTCTCTTGGGCAATGTCCCACGAAGGGTCTCCTAACCTTCCCTCCGAATGGAAGGAAGCACATCGGCCGTGCCTGGGCTGCACCCTGCAGGCTCCCTGTGTTGCTGCCCAGTTGTGAGGCGTGGCCACACTGGCCACAACATTCCTCACGTTCCATACTCATCCTGAGAGGAGCCTCAGCAAGAGGTGCGAGTCCATCCAGAGGCCTGGTGAACTCAGTGCCCATCATGCTGCAGGCTCTTTCTACACACTCAGGAAGTGAATGGATGAATGGCCATATCCCCAAGGCGTGAGTCAAGGTGGTCGTAGGCGGAGGGACCGCCTATGCTTGCCTTTGCCAGACTTTTCTGAAAAGTATGAGGGTCTCCTAAGTTGACAGGCAGATATCTAAATTTCCTCTGGGGCAGCCCCATTGTTCAGTATCTTTAAGAGGAGCTGAGAGTCCTATGGTTGAAGAAGGGAGAGAACTTTTTACCAGGTCTGGACTAATAGCCCCAGCACCAGTGTAGGGCCTGTCACCTGTGCCGCCTTTGTCCAAACAACTATAGCCTTGGTGACAATAATGTTCAATGTTAACACTAAACTTGTTTCAACTCAACATATGGCATATTTTAATAATACAAGACAGAAAGGTTTATTTTACAAATAGCTTTCTTAAGAGTGAAAAATACTTGAATCTTGAAAGTATTTTCCCTGATCCTTTGATAACCAGCAAAACCTTAATACAGGATAAAACAGACAGGATGTTGTCACTTGAAATTACATGAGGCAATGTATACAAACACATATCTAAGGTTGAGAAGAAACAAAGTGGTAAATGTGAAAATAGAGGATAAGGAGCAAATTATCTTCCCTGTCATTCATATACTATTGGTGATTTGTGTTTAAGAGGGAACCTTGGAATTATATAAATGTTATAAAAATGTGTAGAGAAGTATTAATTTCATTATGTCTATTTAAAAAATTCAACCACTTTTAAGTAGTCTTCTAAAATTATTAATTTAATTCTTAATATTCAAAAGGTGGGATTCTCTGTTTACCAGTGATTTGGGGGAATTTTCGTGCTGTTCTTCTAGGACCTGGATGTCAGTATACAACCAGAGTATCTTTTATCCAAAAATACGGTCAACAGTGGGCATAGGCTGTCACAGAGAATGCAGTAGGAATTGCTGTTAACAAGCGAGTGTGTGACCAGAAAGGAGTATATTTGCCTCCCAGGATTAAGGCATGAGATGACTTTAGTGGTTGGTGCTCTTGATTTGGGGAAAGTGGAAGAGGTTTTTAGTTCTGGGCCACTGGGTCTACTCACACAATGAAAATGGTGCCTGGCCACATGGGAGGATAAGGGGTCATATAACCCAAGAGTTGATAAGAAACGTTGGCAAATTCATTTGTCACTGAATTCTTCCAAAACTGGATAACGACTTTCAATATGTTCACAGGTGACTATATCTGGAAATGTGGAAAACAAGAATTATGGCAGCCCCATAAGCCCATCCGAGACAGCTCCAGAGCCAACTCTGCCTTCCTCGGGGGCTGATGGGACTCAGGTAACTGGCTGAAGGGATGCGGAATTTGCGAAGAATCTTAGAATTGCTGGGTGGGTGTCTACATGTCACAAGGAAGGGCAAACAGACTTCTAGATCCAGTGTCTTCAGAACAAGGACATATAATTTGAGATATTTAGTTAGAATGAATAAAGATTTCACTGTGTCAGGACATATACATGACCTTTCCCTATGTAATGTATATTCCCTTAGTATGTGTTTAGCTCTACTGCATTACCAATAATGACCACTAGATGGCACTAATCCACACCATCATTATCCATCTTTCCATTCAATATTAAATTGTCCAGCGAATCATCCAACCAATGTTTGGCACATCCTCAATGTGCCAAACACCATATTTAGTACTGGAGTTTAAAAGAAAAAAAGACCATTTGATGGAGTATCTTTATCATTCCTGCTGGACCATTGCAATTTGTAGACTATTCAGAATACAGAGAAATTCAATAATACATTTGATAAAAAAAAAACTCTCTGTATTTGTGGATAATATATCTCTAGTTTTGATGCATATGCAGCTATCCCAGATCTAGCTCTTTGATTCTGGATGAACCATTTCACCTGTGGGCTCTGAAGTCCTCAACAGTGTTCCTTACTAGGGGCACCATTGGCATATTCTGGAGGACAGTTCTTCAGGCTACAAAACTGTCCTGTGCTACAATTGTAAGGCATTTCAACATTCCTGGCCCCTGTTCAGTAAATTCCAGTAGTGTCTCTCCTAACTCAGTGTGACCCCAGAAATCACCTCTTCACACACATTCCAGGTGAGAACAATAAAATCAAGAATGTCTCAGTTCTAAAAGAAGAAAAAAGGGGGGGGATGTCTCAGTTCTAAGGTTCTGTGGCGATTTTTGTGAAATAAAGAAATAAAATTCTAAGGTAGTACCATTTTATTCAATCTTATTTCTCAAGTTGCACAATATGTACACATAGTTGGTATCTGCAGAGTTAACTTGGAAGTCTCATTAGATTTTTAGCTATGAACCGCCTCAGATATTGGTTCCTGTTTTGCTTGTTTAGGTCAAAATAAAAGTTTATTAGCTAAATTGACACTAATGAGGTTTTATCAAAGGTCTCTGTCCATTACTCTATTCCATTACTTTCTTCTCT
>PVJS01064935.1:0-10107 GCA_004027185.1 Glis glis | reverse complement strand
ATGTACATACACAAACCTATAAGACTCAATCACTATCTGGAGTATGAAAGGGAGGGAAGGGGGAGGGAATAGGGTGGGATTGGAGGGAGGGCTAAATGTGCAATGTGTGCATGTATGATGTTCATACCCTGACATATATCAAAATGTATAATTATAATTTACAATGCACCAATAAATGAACATAAAAAGTTAAAAAAAAAACAAGTATATGGAGGAAAAAAAAAAATAAAGTAGGGCTGGAGTTGTATCCCAGAGGTTGAATTCCCCTGGAATAAATTTCTAGTACCACACATACAATAAATAAATGATAATAAATAAATAAATAAATAATAGGACTGGTTCTGTTGGTTGGGAGAATGTTCCTGGGTTCAAACCCTACTACTACCACAAATCGATCAATCAATCAATGAATCAATAAGTAAATTTAAATAAAAATAAAATAGGGGTTGGGATGTAGCCCAGAAGTTGAATGCCCCTGTGTTCAATCCCCACTACTACAATAAATAAATAAATAAATAAATAAACAAATAATAGAAGTAAAATTAAAAATAAAAATAAATTAGACTTGGTGGTGTAGCTCACAGGTAAAGTGCCCCTGGGTTCAACCCTTAGTACCAAAATGAACAAATAAATAAATAATTTTAAAAAATACAAATAAAAATAAAGTAGGCTTGAGGGTGTTGCTCAGAGCTAAAATGCCCCAGGGTTCAATCCCCAGTACCACAATAAATACATAGATAAATAAATAAATAAGTGAATAAAATAGTGTTTTTGTGGCTCAGAGGTAGAATGCCACTGGGAGCACACCCCAATACCACAAATAAATAAATATAGGAATAAAATAAAAATAAAACAGGGCTGGGGATTTTGCCCATGGGTCCAATGCTCCTGGGTTTGTCGCCAGTTTCAAAATAAATAAATAAATAACAAATAAATGAATAAATAAATACACACATAAATACATAAATAATAAAAACCTCAGAGTAGGAGAGGATCCAAGATGGTGATGAAATAGGAGTCCCTGAACAAATCTGTCTCAAAATCATCTCAAAATCTCCTGGGGGGCTCAGAACTAAACAACATCGCACAGCCATAGAAGAACCAAAACCCAATATCCTGTAACCCGAGTAGGACTACACAGACACAGAGTCTACCAGCTACAGAATCCCACAGAAAACTTCAATCCTGTGTCAGCAGGATTGGTAAGGAGCCATCTTACCCAACCCCACAGCCGAGGCTAATAGCCCCCGGTGCCACCAACAAATCAGGGAAAGAAACCAGAGCAGGACTCTGTGAGTGGTGGGGCCATCACAGCAGCAGATCATGAATACCTTTCAAAGGCTGCCCTAGCGTGGGCTCCTGCCACAGCCGCGCACCTCCCCCACACCATGCTACCAGCCTGCGGGATCCCTATCACCCACGCATCAGACCCCTGCGCCCTGTCTTGGCCAGCCCTGCCATCCCACACAACACAGGCGCCCCCCACGCCCCGCCTCAGCCAGCCATGCCCTCCTGCACGACCCCGGCAGCCCTCTGTGCTCCCTCTCGGCCAGTCCCGCCATCCCATGCTACCCAGGGAGCCCTACACGCCCCGCCTCGGCAACCCCCGCCATCCCACGCAAACCGGGTGGTCCTCTGTGACCTGCATCGGACTCCAGTGCACTCCTGTGAGACCTGGGTGGCCCTCCGCGCCCTGCCCCAGACTCTAACACTGCCACCCAAGACCCAGGCAGCCCTCCGAGCCCTGCCTGGGACCCACATGCCCTCCACGCTGCTACCCGAGACCCAGAGCCTCCACCTCTCTCACCTGCGTGGGAGACTCTGTGCTGCACTTCAGAGGCCAGATACCCTCTGGCGCCACCACCCGAGACCCGCGTGACCCTCCTTGCCACCTCAGAGCCAGGTCATGTTCTGGCGCCGCTACCCGAGATGCAGGAGCCTGCATGGGCTGCTGCCACTGCCGCGCACCTCCGCTGCACCATGCTACCAGCCCACGGGATCCCGATCACCCAGGTGCAATCCTCTGCACTGTGCCTCAGCACCCGTACACACTCAGGCACCGCCACCCAATACGTGGAGTCGCACCCCCCTCGGGCCTGCGTGAGATACTCAGTGCCACACATCAGAGACCGGACAACCTCTGGCGATGCCTCTGGAGACCCAGAGCATATGTGCACCCCTTGAGACCCGGACAACCCTCAGCACTCACACCTCGGAGACCGGGCATCTTCTGGCACCGTCATCCATGCCTCGGAGCCTACATCCAACACCGCTCCTCGAAGTGCACCTCATGTGTCAAGACCTGAGCTCTGGAACCTGCATGACCCGAAACACACACACACACTGCACCCCGGTCAACCAGATGGGAGGGAACCACAGCCTGCAGCGTACTGAACCAATTGGGTCTACAGGGACCATCAAGAGCTCGTATACATAGAAAGGAAGATATGCAGAGGCAACAGAAACACAAAGTTGAAAATACCGAATAAAAAGGAATGAGGAACAGTGAGGAAACAAGAAACACAATGCATCAAGTGAGATTACTAATACTGACCTACAGGAAATGCAAGACGGAGAATTCAGAATTTTGATCTTCAGAATGATAAAAGGCCTCAAAGAAAGCATAGAGGAGATGAAGGAGGAAGTTGAGGCTCTAAGAAAGAATCAGAAAGAAACACTGAACGAAAAGAAGAAGTCAATAAATGAATTAAAACTGCAATAGAAACCAACTCTTGTAGGCTCGACCACATGGAAAACAGGGTAGCACTCCTGGAAGACAGTTCATTCAAAACTGAAAACACAGTCAACAATATACAGAAGATATTACAACAACACACCCTGACCATCCAAGAAATACAGGACAATATAAGAAGTCCTAATCTAAGGATAAAAGGCATCGAAGAAGGTTTAGAAGCACAGACCAAGGGTATAAGAAACCTCTTCAAAGAAATAATTTCAGAGAATTTTCTGAACATAGAAAAGGATTTGGACAGTCACATACAGGAGACATATAGAATACGGTTAAGACAGGACCAAAGAAGGACCTCCCCATGCCACATAATAATTAAAATGTCTAGTGCCAGGTGTGGTGGTGCACACTTGTAATCCCAGTACTTGGGAGGCTGAGACAGGAGGATTGCAGGTTCACGGCCAGCCTCAGCTACTTAGTGAGGCCCTCCACAACTTAGTGAGACCCCGTTTCAAAATAAAGAATAAAAAATAGGGCTGAGGGTGTAGCTCGGAGGTAGAATGCCCCTGGGTTCAGTTCCCAGTACCACAAAAAAAATTTTAAAAATAATTAAAATGTCTAATGTAGAGGCCAAAGAAAGAATTCTAAAAGCAGCAAGAGCAAAAGAACGGGTGACATACAGGAGCAAAACAATAAAAATCACCCCAGACTTCTCAACCCAAGTCGGGAATGCCAGGAGGGATTGGTATGAAGTACTCCGGACCCTGGAAGAAAACAATTCCAACCAAGACTAATATATCCAGCAAAGCTATCATTTAAAATTAATGGAGAAATAAAAATGTTCCATGATAAACAAACACTTAAAGAATTCATGAGGACCAAGCCAACACTAGAGAAAATCCTAAAAGAAATAAATCACCAAGAAGGAAAAACAAGCAATTTTCAGAACCACAGGAGATGTGAACTCCACCAGGTAGGCAACTAAACAAGGAAATTTGTCACTACAGCAAACAGAAAATAGAACTCAAAATGATAGGAAACAAAAATCATATCTCAATAATAACAATGAATGTCAAAGGACTCAACTCCCCAATTAAAAGGCATAGACTGGCAATGTGGATTAAAAAGAATAACCCAACTATATGCTGCTTGCAAGAAACTCACCTTCTAGCCAAAGATACTCATACACTAAAGATAAAAGGATGGAAAAAGATATATCATGCAAACGGAGATCGAAAACAAGCAGGGGTAGCAATGCTTATATCTGACAAAACAGACTTTAAGCTAAAACACATCAGAAGGGACAAAGAGGGTCACTTTTTACTAATAAAAGGAACAATCCAACAAAAAGATATAATAATAGTAAACATTTACACCCCAAATGTGGGCGCACCTGCATTCATAAAACAAAGTATTTGGGACATCAAGTCCCAAATAGACCCAAACACAATAATATTGGGAGACTTCAACACACCACTCACGCCACTAGATAGATCCTCCAGACAAAAGATGAATAAAGATTGTTCAGACCTAAAGAAAACCATTGACCAAATAGATCTAATAGACACATACAGATTATTTTAACTAGCAACACCTCAATACACATTTTTCTCAACTGCCCAAGGAATATTCTCCAAAATAGACCACATACTGGGTCACAAAGCAAGCACGAGCAAATTCAAAAGATGTGATATAATTCCCTGCATTTTCTCAGATCACAACAGAATGAAACTGGAAATTAACAACAGGAAGACTAAAAGTAATCACATAAGTACATGGAGACTGAATGATACACTTCTGAACAAGGAATGGATCAGAAAAGAAATAAGGGGAAAAATAAAAAAATTCCTGGAATTAAACGAAAATAGAGACACAACGTACCAAAATCTATGGGACACTTTGAAGGAAAGTGTTAAGTGTTAAGTGTTAAGAGGAAAATTAATAGCACTGAGTGCCCACATAAGAAAAACAGAAGACATCCAAATAAATAACCTAATGACACACCTCAAGGATCTTGAAAAACAAGAACAGTTGAATCCCAAAGCCAGTAGGAGGCAGTAGATAACTAAAATCAGACAGAAATTAATGAAATAGAGAATAAAAAAAATACAAAGAATCAAAAAAACAAGAAGCTGGTCCTTAGAAAAGATTAACAAGATTGACAAACCACTAGCTAACCTAACCAAAAGAAGGAGAGAATCAACCCAAATCACCAAAATCAGAAATGAAAAAGGGGACATCACCACAGATAGTGGAGAAATCCAGAGGATCATAAGAAACTACTTTGAAAACTTATATTCCAATAAAATGGAAAACATGGAAGAAATCGAAAGATTTCTAGACACATACAACCTACCTAAATTGAACCAAGAGGATATAGAAAACCTGAATCAACCAATAGCAAACACAGAGATAGAAACAGCAATAAAAAGTATGCCATCAAAGAAAAGCCCAGGTCCAGATGGTTTTCCAGCCGAATTCTACAAAATCTTCACAGAAGGACTAAAACCAATACTTCACAAGCTATTCCGTGAAATTGAAAGAGATGGAATTCTTCCACATTCCTTTTATGAGGCCAACATCACATTAACACCAAAGCCAAATAAAGATACCTCAAGAAAAGAGAATTACAGACCAATATTATTAATGAACATAGACGCAAAAATTATAAATAAAATATTAGCCATGAGTATTCAAAACCAGATTGAGAAAAATCATACATCATGACCAAGTTGGTTTCATCCCAGGAAAGCAAGGCTGGTGCAACATACGCAAGACAATACACATTATTCACCATATAAATCGAACTAAAAACAAGAATCACATGATCATTTCAATAGATGCAGAAAAAGCATTTGACAAAATTCAACACCCATTCATGTTAAGAACTCTACAGAAAATCAGAATAGAAGGAACATACCTCAACATCATTAAGTCAATATATAAGAAACCCAAAGCCAACATTATATTGAATGGGGAAAATTGCTGGAATTCCCCTTAAAAACAGGAACAAGACAAGGATGCCCACTATCACCACTCCTTTTCAATATAGTCCTCAAAACCCTTGCCAGAGCAATAAGATAGGAGAAGGATATCAAGGGAATTCAAATAGGAAAAGAAGAATTAAAATTATCTTTATTTGCAGATGATATGATCCTATATCTAGAAGACCCAAAGAACTCAACCAAAAATCTACTAGAGCTGATTAACAAATTCAGCAAAGTAGCTGAATACAAGATCAACCTAAAAAATCAGTAGCTTTCATATATGTCAACCATGAATGCACTGAGAAAGAAATCCATAAAACAATTCCATTCACAATAACTTCAAAACCAATCAAATACCTAGGAATAAACTTAACCAAAGAGGTAAAAGACCTCTACAATGAAAACTATAGAACACTGAAGAAAGAAATCGAAGAAGATCTTAGAAGGTGGAAAGATCTCCCCCTGACCTTGGATAGGCAGAATAAATATTATCAAAATGGCCATCCTGCCAAAAATGATCTATAGAGTCAATGCAATCCCTATCAAAATACCAACATCATTTTTCACAGATCTAGGAAAATCAGTCATTAATTTTATATGGAGAAACAAAAGACCCAGAATAGCCAAAGCAATTCTCAGCAATAAGAACCATGCAGGAAGTATAACAATTCCTGACTTCAAATTGTACTACAGAGCTATAGTAATAAAATCAGTATGGTATTGGCAAAAAAACAGACAGATCAATGGAACAGAACAGATGATACAGAAACAAGTTCACAAACTTGTAGTCAATTGATTTTCAACAAAGGTGCTAAACACATATGTTGGAGAAAGGACAGTCTTTTCAACAAATGGTGCTGGGAAAACTGGTTATCTACCTGTAGAAAAATGGTACTAAATCCTTACCCCTCACCCTGCACAGGAGTCAACTCGAGATGGGTCAAAGACCTGGAAGTTAGACCAGAGTCTGTGAAACTATTAGAAGGCATAGGTTCAACACTCCAACATATAGGCTCAGGTAGAAACTTCCTCAACAAGACCTCCAAAGCACAGGAAATTAAAACAAGAATCAATAAATGGGATAGCACTAAACTACAAAGCTTCTGCTCATCAAAGGAAACCATCAAGAGCCTAAAGAGAAAGCCTACGGAATGGGAGAAGATCTTTGCAAGCTATCCCTCTGACAGAGGTCTAATATCTAGGATATACAAAGAACTTAAAAGACTTTACACTAATAAAACAAATAATCCGATCAAGAAGTGGGCAACTGAAATGAATAGACACTTCACAAAAGAAGAGATACAAATGGCCAATAGATACATGAAAAAAATGTTCAACATCATTAGTAATCAGAAAGATGCAAATCAAAACTACTTTAAGATTTCATCTGACCCCAATTAGAATGGCAATCATTAAGAAGTCAAACAACAACAAATGTTGGCGAGGATGTGGGGAAATTGGGACTCTTCTACTCTGTTGGTGGGATTGCAAAGTAGTTCAACCACTATGGAGATCAGTGTGGAGATTCCTCAGAAACTGGGAATGGAGCCAGGCGTGGTGGCGCATGCTTGTAATCCCAGTACTTTGGGAGGCGGAGACCGGAGGATCTGGGTTCGCGGCCAGCCTCAGGGCTCACTCTCTCTCTCTCTCTCTCTCTCTCTCTCCCTGTCTCTCTCTCTCTCTCTCCTTAGTGAGGCCCTCCGCAACTTCGTGAGACCCGGTGTCAAAATAAAGTATAAAAAATAGGGCCGGGGGCGTAGCGCGGAGGTAGAACGCCCCTGCGTTCAATCCCCGGTACCAAAAAAAAAAAAAAAACTGGGAATGGATCCACCATATGATCCAGCTATACCACTACTGGGCATCATACCAAAGGGATTGAAACCAGAAAACTACATTAATATATGCATACCCATGTTCATAGCAGCACAATTCACAGTGGCCAAATTATGGAACCAACCTAGATGTGCATCAACAGATGAGTGGATTACAAAATTGTGGGAAATACACACAATGGAATTCTATTCAGCAATAAAGAAGAACAAAATAGCATCATTTGCAAGAAAATGGAAGGATTTGGAGAACATTATGTTACGCGAGATCAGCCAATCGCAAAAAAAGAAGGGACATATGCTTTCATTAATATGTGCAACCTAGGGAGTAGTGGGGACACACAAGGGACTCCAGTTGATAATGGAGAACCCTCAGTGGGGCAAGGGAAGTGGTATAAGGGAAGGGGAAGGGCAAGAAAGAAGTGAATCAGTGTAATTACTATCATAAACAATATGTACATGTGAGAATATACCAACATCATTCTCGGTAGTTCATATGGGTGGGGGGTGGCGGGGGGACACTAAGAGCTGTTTGCACATATGTTAACATCAAATAGATATTCATTGTGATGTGAGACTCCAATGCACCAATAAAAACACGTTAAAAAAATAAATACATAAATAAATGAAAAATAAAATCAGTTTTGCCATCAAACTGGTCCACTTCTAAATAAATAAATAAATAGGGTTGGTGGTGTAGTCCAGAGTTAGAATGCCCCTGTATTCAGTCCCCAGTATGGAAAGTATTTAAAGAGTTAGTTAATAATTAAATAAATCAAATAAAAGTAGAAAATGAATGTAAAGTATGGTAGGTGGATATACTAGAGGTAGAATATCCCTGGGTTCAATTTCCAGTACCAAATAAATAAATAAATAAATAAATAAATAAATAAATAATTTTAAAAATATTTAGCTCAGAGGTAGAATGTCTGCGAGTTCAATCCCCAGTACCAAAAATATAAATAAACATAAACATAAGCATAAATAAATAAAATGAAGTAAATAATTAAAAATTAGAGTAGAGCTGAGGTATAACCCAGAGGTAGAATACCCTGCATTTGATCCCCAGTGTCACAAAAATAAATAAGTAAATAAAATAAATAACAATTAAATAGCTCAGATAAAGACAAAAATGAATGGATTCAATAAAAATAAAAATAAAAACACATAGGGCTGGGGTAGATGTAGAATTACCTTTGGTTCATTTCCTAGAACAAATATAAATAAATTAATATATTAAATAGGGCTGAATGTGTAGCTCTGCGGAACAATGCCCCTCCATTCAAACCCCAAGACCACAAATAGGTAACTAAATAAATAAACGAATAAATGTGGAAATAAAAATAAAAATAAAATAGGTCTGGGGATGTAACCCAGGGGT
The DNA here is from genome assembly GCA_004027185.1 of Glis glis. NCBI lineage: Eukaryota > Metazoa > Chordata > Mammalia > Rodentia > Gliridae > Glis > Glis glis. Next base: position 1,221 of record PVJS01064935.1, on the reverse strand, counting down.
CTTATTCCCTGTGCTCAATTAGCACTACCAACATAAATAAATAAATAAATAAATAAATAAATAAAAATAATAATAGGGCTGTGGGTGTATCTCACAGGTAGTATGCCCCTGGTTTCAATCCACAGTACCAAAATAAATAAATAATGATATATAATAAAAATAAAAACAAATGAATGAGATAGAAATAGCAATAACAATAATATAGAGCTGGAATTGTATCCCAGAAGTAGAATTTCCCTAGAATCACTTCCCAGTACCACAGAAAATAATAAATAATTAAATAAAGAAACAAAAAAATAGGGTTGGTTGTGTATGTTGTAGGTAGAAAGCCCCTGGGTTCAAACCTCACTAGCACAAATCGATCAATCAATCAATCAAGAAAATAAAACAAAAAATAAAATAGGGCTGGGAATGTAGCCCAGGGGTCGAATTCCCCTGTGTTCAATTCGCACTAACACAATAAATAAATAAATATAGAAATAAAAATAAAATAGGCCCAGTGGTGTAGCTCAGAAGTAGAGTTTCCCTGGGTTTGTGCCGGTATTGGAAAAATTGCTCTGATAGTAATTTCTAGTAAAATGTAAAAGACAGTCATTCAGGCAAGGAGAGGCAGTAGCTCTGTTACATTCCAAGAGCTCACCCTCCCTCTCTTCTGCCCCTTTGTTCTAAATGATTTACCCATAGTAAGAATGTTAAAACAATTGAAGCCTCTAGCCTTAGAAGCACATAGAGATTTAAGAGCACCATAGAGGCAGTTAAGACTTTGGCCCTTTTGGCGATTGTGAATTGTGCAGCTATAAACATAGACACACATGCATTGGTCTGGTAGTTTGGTTTCTGGTCTTTTGGGTAGATGCCTAGAAGTGGTATTGCTGGGTCGTGTTTATAGCTGCACAATTCACAATCGCCAAACTTTGGAACCAATCAAGGTATCCATCAACAGATGAATGGATTACAAAACTATGGGATATGTACACAATGGAATTTTATGCAGCCATAAAGAAGAACAAAATCACATAATTTGTAGGGAAATAGAAAGAATTAGAGAACATTATGCTAAGTGAGATTAGTCAGGCACAAAGAGTGAAAAGTCGGATGTCCGCCTTAATATGTGGAAGCTAGAGAGGAGGAGACTTAGAAGGGACTCCAAACAAAGAAGGGGAAAGCTTTAGATAAACAAAGAAGATGACCTATCTGAGGGAGTTGGGAGGGGGGTGGAGG
>PVJS01064934.1:0-10106 GCA_004027185.1 Glis glis | reverse complement strand
TGGGCTTACAGTTTGCAGCAATGTAGTCCCAGGTTCTGACTGCACGTGGAGGGTCAGAGGAACCAGTAGCTGGTCGAACGGTCTAAGAGCTGGAGTCTTAGGATCGGAGCAACCACTAATTCAGTCCCAGTCCAAGACGTGAAGATCAGAAAGCTTCTTCGGAGAAACGATGGTGGAGTTTCAGTTCCAAGAGCAGGAGTCCGAGAAGATCAAGCTCTTCGGAGAAAGGCGGAGCCGGCGGCTGATGATCTCAGGCGAGAGCAGATGCGCTTTCCTCTGAACGAGTCGCACACAATCTACGTGGCTTCTACCTCTTTTATCTAAGTCCCCACCTATCAGAATCCTGCTGCCTACATTCAGGGCAGGGCTTTCTGTTTAATCTGCTGTTATACACCCAAAATCACATAATCTTGGGTGTGTCATGATCAGGTCAAGTTGACAACCTAGTTTAACTATCACACTTATTCAGATTTATTTTACTTTGACTATATTTTATTAACTAGATTATATGTTTTAAGTTAGTAAAATTATTTATTCCCTGCTATTTTTACATAAAATACAACTTTTTTTATATTTTTGTGTGTGTGTGTATGTGGTACTGAGGATTGAACCCAGAGGCATTCAACCTTTAAGCTACACCCCCAGCCCTATTTTTTATTCTTTATTTTGAAACAGGGTCTTACAAAGTTGCTGAGAGCCTCACTAAGTAGCTGAGGCTAGCCGCGAACTTGCAATCCTCCTGTCTCAGCCTCCCAAGTACTGGGATTACAAACGTGTGCCACCACACCTGGCTTATACTTTTATTGGTGCATTATAGTCTCACATCATAATGTAGTTCATGCTGGGCGTGGTGGCGCACGCTTGTAATCCCAGTACTTTGGGAGGCGGAGACAGGAGGATTCGGGTTCGTGGCCAACCTCAGCGCGCGCCCGCGCAATCGATCGATAGATCTATCTCTCTCCCTCCCTCTCTCTCTCCCTCTCTTTTTCCCTCTCTCTCTCTCTCTCTCTCTCTCTCTCTCTCTCTCCCTCTCCCTCTCTCCCTCTCCCTCTCTCCCTCTCCCTCTCCCTCTCCCTAGTGAGGCCCTCCACAACTTCGTGAGACCCGGTTTCAAAAATAAAGCATAAAAAAAAAATAGGACCGGGGCGTAGCGCGGATGTGGAATGCCCCTGCATTCAATCCCTGGTACTGCAAAAAAAAAAAAATAATGTAGTTCATAGTGATAGTGACATACATGCACACAGCACTTGGTGGGCTTTCCCCTGGCTCCCTCCCCCAAAATACAACTCTTCAGAAAACATTTTGAATAGGTTTTTAATAAGTGAACTTATGAATATGTAGAAGTATATCTTCTAATTTCTTGGAAAATTACATTTAAGTAAATTTTTTCAATCCAAAACAGACATTCAGGAAAATATGCTCTTGAACTGAGGTATATTCAGGCTGTTAGAGAGGTTTTTATTAAAGAAAAAAGGTAACTCATTTGGAGTCTCCGAACCTTCTAGTATAAAATTTCTTTTCCTGCCTTTCTTCTTTCTTCCTTTTCCTTCCTTCCTTCCTTCTTCATTGTTATACTGGGAATGATGTTGTAAAACTCAGTTTCATGAAGCCTGGCGTGGCGATGCACACCTGAAATCCCAGTACTTGGGAGGCTGAGAAAGGAAAATCGCAGGTTCGAGGCTGGCCTCAGCAACTTAGTGAGACTCTGTTTCAAAATAAAAAATAAGAAAATAGGGCTGGAGGTGTAGCTCAGAGGTAGAATGCTCCTAGGTTCACAAAACCAAACCAAAACAAAATTCACTACTGAGCTATGTTTCCAGCCTTCTTACATTTTTTATTCTTTACTTTGAGAGAGGGTCTCTTTAAATTGCCCAGTATGGCCTAGAACTTGTGATCTTCCTGCCTCAGCATCCTGAGAGCTGGGATTACAGGCATGCATCATTGTGTCTGGCCACTTGCATATAATTCTTAATGTTGAGAATTGAATATGCTTTTTACTAATTATGTATCCACAGCAGAAGAAAACAAGTATTTGTTCATAACAGATAGAATATGGGACAGTAGACTTGGGAACAAAGAGTCAAAAGAGGGAGCATATGGCAAATGGGAAAATTATTGCAACGTATCAATTAGTAAAGACGTGTGAGAGTTTACTCTGAAGATCTTAACATATGGCAAGTTTGTCCAGAGGAAGGTAAAAATTGTGTTTGAGTACATTACCCTACAGTAGACTAAATCCATCAAGAACTTCTTGTTTAATTAGGGACTAGGTAGAGCTTATATAGGATAATCATCATCATCTCTTAAGAGGATTTTTTGCTGGCTAAGATTTGCAAAACTCTTTCTCAGAGGTATTAATGTAGCTATGCTTTTCAGGTCTATTTATCTAGCCAAGACTTCTTTTCTTGATTCCATTTCCATATAACCAGTTGCCTTTTGGACATCTCCACTTGTTATCCCACATTTTGACATTTAGAATTGAATGTGTCATTCTTCCTACAAATCCTTGTGTTCTTTCTGTTTCCTGGTTCAGGGTTGGGGAATGTTTGCCCCAAGGAGACCTTTGGCAATGTCTGCAAACAGGTTTTGATTGTCACAACTGATAGGGATGCTGTTGCCAGGGGGCCAGGCCAGAGAAGCTGCTAAACATTATGTAATGCACAGGATAGCCTTCCATGACAAAGAATGATCCAGCTGCTGATTCAACAATGCTAAGGTTGAGAAAGCTTGACCTGTAGTAACTTTTCTGTGTTATCCAGAAGGCTTTTTAACCCGATCCTGGGAAGGCTTTTTAACTGTATTGCAAACTACTTAAGAAAAGCTTGTGTTATTTCTCCTACTTATATTAGTCTTTCAGGGTATTCTTCACTGTTTCTTCTCCTGCAGGTAGTAGCAGCCATTACAATGCTGGGGTTTTTCTGGGAAGAAAAGATCTGCCTAGTTGCCTAAGTTTCAAATGGGATCGATTCTCTTCCTTTCTATAGTTCAGAGCTTTCTTGGTGCATCCTTTTTCAGGACACCTACTTTCTGCTTGTCGATCATCTGAATTTCCTCCTTTCCCTGAATTTGAGCTGCAGGATCTCTAGAAAACAGAAACATGGGTAAGATTTTAACATTCATGGGAGTGAGCCCTGAAGGGGCTTTGATGACCTCTCTATACATATAGAATATTCAGTCTTGTTTTTACCCCACTTTCTCTAATCGCTTGTCATGGTATTAACAATTGCTACCTTGTCAATATATCTGTTTTAAATTTTTTGAAAGGATGCCTCTTGCATCTCTGTTACTGTTAGTAAGCCCCTAGATAATGTTCAGCTCCCAAACTCTGTTAAGTATGCCAGCAGCATCCATCTCTAGGGAAAGGCTTTCTCCATCTTTTTAAGCCCTTTCCAAGTCCTGGAGATGCCATGTATTTGGTCAAAATTCTCCTTTACTCACCTTTTCCACCATAAGGAAAGAGCAGCTTGTTGTGGTAGTTTATAAGCAAAAATGATAACCCATCCTTGCTGCTCATCTTTTAACCATTGAGTCAGATTTATCTTTGAAAAGTTTCTTGCTTCAGAAAGGAAAACATATTTTAATCATGTGCCTTATAAATATTTCTTTGAAACATCAGCCCAACTACATAGCAATAGACTTCTTAGTCCTAAAATTCCCCTGGGCAAGGTGGCACATGCATATAGTCCCAGCTGAATCTTCTGGTATTAAGGAGGCATGAAAAGGGCTATTATAAAGATAGCACCAGAAGCTGGGCGTGGTAGCACATGCCTATAATTCCAATACTTGGGAGGCTGAGACCAGAGGATTATAGGTTCAAGGCCAGCCTCAGCAACTTAGTGAGACCCTCAGCAACTTTGTAAGACCATGTTTCAAAAATAAAATGGGACCCGGACATGGTGGCGCAAACTTGTAATCCCAGTACTTGGGAGACTGAGACCAGAGGATCTGGGTTCACCGTCAGCCTCAGCTACTCAGTGAAGCCCTCCGCAATTTAGTGAAACCCTGTTTCAAAATAAGGAATACGAAATAGGGCTGGGGGTGTAACTCGGAGGTAGAATGCCCCTGGGTTCAATCCCCAGTTCCGCAAAAAAATAAATAAAATAAAATAGGGCTGGGGGTGTGGCTCAGAGGTAGAACACTCCTGGGTTCAATCCCCAGTACCAAAAAAAGAAAAAAGCACCAGAGGTTGGCTGTGGAGTCCCTCTTGCCTCTTCTACTTGCCATTACCCACTGCCAACTCCTCCCCCTTAAAAAAATACTGGGGATTGAACCCAGGGGTATTGTACCTCCTAGCTACAACCCCAGCCCTTTTTTATTTTGAAACAAGGTCTAAGTTGCTGAGGGTCTCACTGAGTCACTAAAGCTGGTCTTGAACCTGTGATCATCTTGTCTCAGCCTCCCAAGTACTGGGATTATCAGTGTGTACCACCAAGTACAGCTTGTCATAACCCTTTTGGGGGCAGTTCCCATGTGACAATTCCATATCAGGGTTAGGCCAGGGGGACTAGATAAAACCTGTACTGAGCACATCATTTGCTCCTGGCTTGTAGCATGTACTGGAGATTGTGGACATGTAGGACCCATCATTTCTTATGTGAAGAAGGACCAGATGATGTGAATCGTCAGCCAATCTCCTTTCTCCAGGGTAAACGTGTGATCTGCAGTGAGGTGGGTGTAATTCTGGGGCAAATGCTTTATACCATGGTACATATTATTTGGTTAGAGATCCATAGCTGATGCAGAACTCATTTTGAGGAGACAAATAAGTAGATGTAGATAAAGAAAGAACAGTAACCTTAATTCTCATCTTTTTATAAGCTGGTCTCTCAATACCACATATATTCCTATGTGCTTGCTTCTTATTGGCTGTTAAGGTAGGAGGCCACAAAATGTCAACAGAGAAGGTTAGGAGGTTAGATTGTACTAAAAGTAAACAAACTAAAATATGAAAAGGCTGTCTTCTATGATGACAGTCTTCATTTTCTCTTGGGGAGAGTGGGAGAAGTAGCTTTTTAGTTTAGTGATCCTGTTCAGCTATTTGAATTGCAGATAAGAAAGCCCTTCCATTTTGGAGAAACACTATTTACAATGAGTAGACTGCAGTACGACTTTCTACATACCCTCCAAAGCCATTCTTAATCAATCCCTTTGATGGCCTTTGTTCATTGTCATTATCATTCCTGACATACTTGAGTGCTTTCCTGAGTGCCCAGCCTCTACTATCATTCTTAAAATCACTGTTACATTAAACATAAGTTTGAATATGTCATGTCCCTTTAAAAGATTGATTACAACAACCTACTTTTCTCTCAGAATAAAATTCAAACTCTAGCAAGGAATATAAGGCCCTTCATTAATCTGACCCCTGCAATGCTTTCCCATCCTATCCCACTGTGAGTGCTGTATATTAATGTTTGTTTTCCCGAACACTACACCTCACAGATTTGCTAACATTTTTTTCTGTGACTTTAAGGTCCTCTGACTAGCATGCCTCTCCTACCCCTTTTAACCTGTTGACTTTTTTTTTTTTTTGCGGTACCGGGGATTGAACCCAGGGGCATTCTACCTCCGCGCTACACCCCCGTTTCTATTTTTTATACTTTATCTTGAAACGGGTCTCACGAAGTTGTGGAGGGCCTCACTAAGTAGAGAGGGGGGGAGGAGGGAAAGAGAAAGAGCTGAGGCAGGCCGGAAACCCGGATCCCCTGGTCTCTGCCTCCCAAAGTACTGGGATTACAAGCGTGCGCCACCACGCCCGGCCTGTTGACTCTTATTTCTAGCAATTCAGTTCTAAGTCCTTTCTCCTCACCTGTTTTCTGATACTCTTACCACTTCTTTCCTCCTCAGCATGTTGGCATTGTCTGGGTGCTCATCAGGTTTCCTGACACCTGGCACTTTACCTCTCACACCACATGCATCTGCTGTTTTTTGAGAAAACACTCCTTAAAAACAGAAGGGCATTTTTCATTGATCCCTGTATCTGATCATAAAAATATCTTCTCAGTCTAAATCCTTGAGATGTTTTCTGTAATCTAGTAGGAAGGCAGGGGGACTGCCCAGGATATTCTAGGTCAATCCATGGGAGTTCTGCTTTTGCCTAATTGCTTACATTTTTTTTTCAATACTTGTTTTTTTTTGCGGTACTGGGGATTGAACCCAGGGGTATTCTACCTCCAAGCTTCACCCCCAGCCCTATTTTTTTTTTTCGGTACTGGGGATTGAACCCAGGGGCGTTCTACCTCCGCGCTACGCCCCCGGCCCTATTTTTTATACTTTATTTTGAAACCAGGTCTCACGAAGTTGCGGAGGGCCTCACTATGTAGAGAGAGAAAGAGAGAGCTGAGGCTGGCAGCAAACCTGGATCCTCCTGTCTCCGCCTCCCAGAGTACTGGGATTACAAGCGTGCGCCACCACGCCCAGCCCAGCCCTATTTTTTATTCTTTATTTTGAAACAGGGTCTCACTAGGTTGCGGAGGGCCTCACCAAGTAGCTGAGGCTAGCTGCGAACCCGGATCCTCCGGTCTCAGCCTCCCAAGTACTGGGATTACAAGCGTGTGACACTGTGCTTGACTATTGACAATACATTTTTAAAAGAAATAATTTTACTCATATTCAGTGAAAACCATAAAAATTATTATGGAAGACTCCTAAAACTATTCATCTCATTTAAATCCCTGTAACGTCCTTTATTCATGAGTTAGGAAGTATTTACTATCAGGAGTATTGAAAACATAATAATAAACTTGTTTTGATATGATCAGGTAGATCTAAATTGAAGATGTAAAGGTGCCTTAGACATAAGCTTTATCTTCTGATAACCTATTCATTTGAGAACTTCTAACAATTCAATCTGGAATTTTAGCTCCAAATGTGGAGCACAGGCAGAAGTCTTCAGTGAAGAGGGCCTATTATTGGAAGACTTGTAGGCACTTACACCCTAGCTGTTTATATTCATTACTTCCTTAATGAATAGATTCTTTAATTCCCTGTCATCTGGGTATCAGTTTACATGTAATTAAATTAAAAGATTAAATAAAAATTTAAGCAAAAACTTAACATATGTGAATAAGCCAAGTGTGGTGGCGCATGCTTGTAATTCCTAGTATGTGGGAGGCTGAGACAGGAGGATTGCAGGTTCAAGACCAGCCTTAGCAATTTAGCAAGACCCTATTTAAACAATAAAAATAAGCCAGGTGTGGTGGCGCATGCTTGTAATCCCAGTACTTGGGAGGCTGAGACCGGAGGATCTGGGTTCGCTGCCAGCCTCAGCTACTTGGTGAGGCCCTCCACAACTTAGTGAGACCCTGTTTCAAAATAAAGAATAAAAAAATAAGGCTGGGGGTGTAGCTTGGAGGTAGAATGCCCCTGGGTTCAATCCCCAGTACCGCTAAAAAATAAAAAAAATAAAATCGGGCTGTGGTTGTAGTTCAGAGATAGAATGCCCCTGGTTCAATCCCCAGTACCACACACACACAAAGTAAACATAGTTATTTAGTGCGTTGACTGAAAGGAAAGGCTGCAGGGTTGGCAGAGTCCATCTCTCTGTCCGTCCATCCATCTGTCCATACTGGGGATTGAACTCAGGGGCATTCTACCTCTGAGCCACACTCCCAGCCCTATTTTATTTGAAATTGGGTCTCACTAAGTTACCATGTGTGTCCTTGAACCAGCGATCCTCCCTGTCCTTGAGCCTGTCTCAGCCTCCCAAGTACTGGGATTGAGATGGAGAGGAGAGATGAGGACAGGGTTGATAGAGATAAGCTTATAATTTAGGGATTGGGAGCTCAGAGAAAGAGAACCTGAAAAATCTTCTGTGTTTACTCCAAAGGAGGAGGTAAAGCCTTGGTACGGTGGAGATTGTAGTGAAAGCTGGATAGGAGACCTAATGATTTGGAGTGATTGCAATAGAAAACTAATTGGGAACCAGTGAAAGATTTCCTGAGCAACCCTATAGGCCTGGTGGAGGTTGGAAGTGATGCCAGTTCATGCAGTTATATACTCTTTTTTTCTGTTTGTTTGTTTAATACTGGGAATTGAACCCAGGGGAGTTTTACCTCTGAGCTACACTCCCAGGCCTTCTTTATTTTGAAACAGGGTCTCGCTAAGCTACTGAGACTGATTTTGAACCCGCAATCCTCCTGTCTCAGCCTCCCAAGTGCTGGGATTACAGGCATGTACCACCATGCCCAGCTATATATTTATTCTTTTTTAGCATGGCTTAGCTTTCTGTATATTGAGGTGCAGTTGGAAAATGTTTATATTGATCCTAGGGATTGTCAGAGCAGGTGCAGAGGTATTGACCGTGATAAAAGAAAATAATTGAAGTGATGGGTGCATGGAATTCAGGAAAAGAAATGAGAAAGGAAGTGATGTGATAGACTATATGGGGAAGAAGTCTGGGGCTGAGGTCTAAGTGATGTTGAAGACCAGCTGAGGTAGGAAGGGAGAAAAAACTCTGGAATGTTATGTTGGAATTTACAGACAGGAAAGCATGGATCTAAAGGGTGTAGAAGAACTATGAGATGCTAGAATTGCCTTCTAGATCTTGTGACATGGTGTGGCAAGATGTGGAAGATGAGAAAATTGTATTTTAGAAGTTGGTCAAGGAAATATTTCCTTGGGAGGATCAGGTTTCTGTGCAGATAAGAGGGGCAGAAGTGTTCTATACAGTATTTAATGGTTGAATGGGGAGACCAGAAGATTTTATGGAAAGGTTTTGGAGAGAGAGTTAAAAGTTGCTCTATAATTTTTTCATCAATGTTTAAGTCATAAGATTCTCAGTCCATTATTTTTTCATAATTTACTAAACATAATGATAAATGCTTACAACTCTTTTTGAGGTTTGTTATTCAGTAGCAAAAACAAAAACTCCTATCTTTGAGGAAACACATGTTCTTCCTGTTACAGTAATGCTGGCTGAAATAATATGGGGATAAAGTAAAAGGCATTCCTTGTTAGCAAATATTGTTTAAAGAAGCATAGACAATATTGCTGAAAAGTTAAAGAATAGGGAGGGGACTCCTGCAGGTAGAAAATTTGGCATACCAAGTTGTGGAAGATGATTTATAATATTTGTAACATGTCTCAGTTTAGGGTATTTATTAACATTTTATTTCTTTCTTTCTTTTTTTTTTCTCTGTGTGGTACTGGGGATTGAACCCAGAGGCATTCTACCTCTGAGCTACACGCCCAGCCCTATTTTATTTTGAAATAAGGTCTAACTAACTTGCTAAGAGTCTTGCTAAGTTGCTGAGGCTCGCAGTGAACCTATGATCCTCCTGTCTCACCCTTCCAAACAAGGTTCTATTTTAATAAAAGAATAAACAGTTACATTTTGAGATCCACTAAAGGAAAGATGTACCAGAGAAGATGTATTTGAGACAGTAATGACTTTCTTAACAGAATGATGGTTTTTTGAAAAGCATATAAGAATGACCACTGAATGAATGGCTGCCTTTTCTCTAAGTATAAGGTAATGGATAACATCACATATGAAATGAAGTTAATACAGGAAAGGAGTTGAAACCAGAATTGCACAAAGTAATACCATTGTGGATAATTTTTAAAAATATGACCTTTAAAATATATTAGAGTCTTTACAGCACTTTATAATGAGATGAGAGTGACCATTGTTATCGTTTATACATCCATCAACTCCAGTACAGGTCTTATTATTGGGTGGTGCCTTTTCCATTTATTGATGCTATAGTAGTTACTCTTTAAGTTTTGGCTTCTGGTGCCAATCTAATTATTTTTCAGAACCCACAGGTAGGTTTTTTTTTGTGTATATCCTCTAGAGATTTTAGTTGTCATCAGTGAGGCAGGGAGAGACAGACAGAGACACTCTATAAGTAAGTTCAGAAAGCTGAGAACATGCCGGGCGTGATGGCGCACGCTTGTAATCCCAGTACTTTGGGAGGCGGAGACCTGAGGATCCGGGTTCGCGGCCAGCCTCAGCTCTCTCTCTCTCTCTCTCTCTCTATCTCTCTCCCTGTCTCTATCTCTCTACCTAGTGAGGCCCTCCACAACTTCGTGAGACCCGGTTTCAAAATAAAGTATAAAAAATAGGGCCGGGGGTGTAGTGTGGAGGTAGAACACCCCTGGGT
>PVJS01064933.1:0-10106 GCA_004027185.1 Glis glis | reverse complement strand
CTATTCTCTTTAATGCCATGTAATTTTTTTTCTTGCTTTTTTTTTTTTTTTTTTGCGGCACCAGGGATTGAACCCAGGGGCATTCTACCTCCAGGCTACACCACCAGCCCTATTTTTTATTCTTTTTTTTTGTGTAGTACCGGGGATTGAACCCAGGGGCATTCTACCTCCGCGCTACACCCCCGGCCCTATTTTTTTTTTATATTTTATTTTGAAACCGGGTCTCACGAAGTTGCGGAGGGCCTCACTAAGTAGCTGAGGCTGGCCACGAACCCAGATCCTCTGGTCTCAGCCTCCCAAATACTGGGATTACAAGCGTGCGCCACCACGCCCGGCTCTGTGCTGGGGTTTGAACCCAGGAGCCCATGCATGCTAAGCAAGTGCTCCACCACCAAGCCACACCCCAGCTGCCTCGTGCCATTTGTGTGACGTTATAGAATCCAAGTTTAAGGTCTTTTTAGAGAGAGAAAGAAGATACTGAACATGGGTTTGATCCTCAGGATGGGCCGTTATCATGGAGAACTTTCTCCCATGAGTCATGTTGGGTAGAAGTAGAAGCTAAGGGGATCCTGGAAGATTCAGGCATGGTAACACACACCTGTGGTCACAGTACTTGGGAGGCTGAGACACGAGGATGGAGGATCGTAGCCAGCCTCAGTAACTTAGCGAGGCCTTTGACAGCTTAGAGAGACCCTGTTTCGAAATGAAAAATAAAATAGGGCTGAGGGTATAATTCAGAGGTAGAATGTCTCTGGGTTCAATCCCCAATACCACGAAAAAAAAAAAAAGGGATGGGAATCCTGGAGAGATTAGACTCCAGAAAGAAGGCTCTTTTATTTTATATATATATATATATGTACTGGGGATTGAACCCAGGTACATTCAACCTCCAAGTTACATCCCCAGCCCTATTTTATTTTTATTTTGAAACAGGATCTCACTAAGTTGATGAGAATACTACTACTTGCTGAGGCTATCCTCAAACCTGTGATCCTCTTGTCTCAGTCTCCTAAATACTGGGATTACAGGCATGCACCACCATGCCTACCTGAGCCTTTATTTATTTATTTAGTTAGTTAGTTATTTAGTTAGTTAGTTAGTGTGTGTGTGTGTGTGTGTGTGTGTGTGGTACTGGGGATTGAATTTAAAGGCATTCTAGCTCTGAACTCTACCCCCGTCCTATTTTTTATTCTTTATTTTGAAACAGGGTCTCACTAAATTGCGGAGGACCTCACTAAGTAGCTGAGGCTGGCCACGAACCTGCGATCCTCCTGTCCCAGCCTCCCAAGTACTGAGATTACAAGTGTGCGCCACCACGCCCGGCTGTGTGTGTGTGTGTGTGTGTGTGTGTGTTTCACTGGGGGTTGAACTCAGGGGCATTCTACCTATGAACTACACCCCACCCTTTTTTATTTTTTGTCTCAAAACAGGGTCTCACTAGGTTACTGAGAGTCTTGCCACATTGCTGAGGAAGCCGGCAATCCTCCTGTCTCAGCCTCTCAAGTACTGGGATTACAGGTGTGCGCCACCATGCCTGGCTTAATATAGAGCTTTTAGACGTCATGAAATCCATCCCTCTGTTTTCAAGCGCGGCTGGTAATTAATAGTGCTAATTTGAATGTCCTCAAATCATGCTGGAGAGAGCTCTCGAAGATTACAAATTAGGGATGGATTGTTTGGCATCTTCCCCCTTTAGGACCAATGCATGGGACCCCAGAATTCTCTGCACAAACCCCTCGGCTTGCTTCTGGGCCGGCCTCTTTAAGGATGACCCCGATGTTGAGGTGCTTACTTCAGCCCTAAGGGGTCAACAAAGAGCGGGGGTTGGGAGGGGAGAACTTGCAGATACGGGCTGGGGAGTCCGTATGGGAATGCAGAGATCCCCGCTGATGCGGGAAGGGCCGGAGTCACCAGTGGGAGGAAGAAGGGAAGCAGAAGGAGGGGGAAGCTGAGGCTGGCTCTCTCCGCGTTCTGGCAAGGAAATCTGAGGAGTCGAGAATTCTACATTTCATCCTGGACTCCCAGGTTGTTCTGAAGGTATTTTTATCAAGGTAGGAGGACAGAACACATTTTATATAATGATCTGCTAGCTTGACTTAGAACTTTAAAATATTTGGACGTCTGATTGGTGAGCCTCCGCCTGCACTCCGTCTCCAGGCCGATGACACCTCATGCCTCGGCCTGCTGCCTTCCAGGAGAGAGGGTTTGAGGGCCCTGAGGGTTCAGAGAGTTTCCGGCTGAAACCTCATGCTGAGCAGCCTCCATCTGACCCACTTTGCCCTCTTCTTGGCTCCTCAACGTAGTTAGATCTCACTGGGCACCAAGAAAAGGACTCATCCTTATGGCCGCATGTTTGGCACAATTCCTATACTAGCTGTCGTGTCTGCTGAAGGCATTATTACATCAAATCCAAGGCGCTCACCCGGCTTCCAGGGAGCACGGCACCTGAGTCTATTGAACTAGGGGCCTCAGGGACTTGCCTAAAAAAGATGAGGTGGTTGCCGCCAGACTGACAGCTGGACTCCACTAGGAGGCGGTGCCCGTGGAGGGATGAAGGGAGCAGCGTCAGGCTCAAGAGGCCCCAGGAGAATGTGACGCAGCTGCTAGGAGAGGGGACTTTGAGGAAGAAGCAGCATAGATGCAGGTGCTTTACTTCCTGTTCTGATGAACTGGCCTGACTTTCCCAAAGAAAAGTTAGTGGACGGGCCGGGCGTGGTGGCGCACGCTTGTAATCCCAGTACTTGGGAGGCGGAGACCGGAGGATCCAGGTTCGTGCCCAGCCTCAGCTACTTAGTGAGCCCCCCCCCCCCGTAACTTCGTGAGACCAGGTTTCAAAGTAAAGTATAAAAAATAGGGCTGGGGGTATAGCTCGGAGGTAAAATGCCCCTGGGTTCAATCCCCGGTACCGCAAAACAAAACAAAACAAAAAAGAAAAGTTAGTGGACTCTACTTTCTTCAGGACTCTGGGGGAGTTGGATTCATTTGTTTTGGAGGAGGGTGGCCAAGGGATGGGACCAAGTGCTGAGTCCTGCTTAACGGTGATTTGGGAGTGACAGCAGGCGTGGTGCGGCATGCCCATAATGCCAGTACTTGGAAGGCTGAGACAGGAGGATCACAGTTTCAAGGCCAGTCTCAGCAACTCAGTGAAAATTTCAACAACTTAGAGAGACCCTGTTTCAAAATAAAAAATAAAATAAGCCGGGCGTGCTGGTGCACACTTGTAATTCCAGTACTTGGGAGGCTGAGACAGGAGGATCGCAGGTTCGAGGACAGCCTCAGCAAGTAGTAAGACTCTCATCAACCCAGTGAGACCCTGTTTCAAAATAAAAATAAAAGAGGGCTGGATATAGCTCGGGGGTAGAATGCCCCTGGGTTCAATCCCCAGTGCCACAAAAAATAAAATAAAATAGGCCCAGAGGGCCCTGTGCACTTGGGTTAACCAATTAAACAGAAGATGGGACCTATCTCATGTCTTTTCCCAGGAGCTGACAATGTGAAACCTTCAAGGAGGAGCCCAGATCCGTGCAGAGGAAACCGGCAGCTGTAGCAGGCACCTCCGGGCTTCCAGAAAAGTGAGGTAAGAGAGGGGCTGCATATCTGGCCTTGGCCCACTGAACCCTGCTTTTATTTATATATATATTTTTGGCGGCACTGGGGATTGAACCCAGGGGCATTCTACCTCCAAGCTCCACCCCCAGCCCTATTTTTTATTCTTTATTTTGAAACAGGGTCTCACTAAGTTGCGGAGGGCCTCACTAAGTAGCTGAGGCTGGCCGCAAACCCGGATCCTCTGGTCTCAGCCTCCCAAGTACTGGGATTACAAGTGTGCACCACCACGCCCGGCTAGGAAAACAATTTCTAATCATAAATACTTTTATTGTGTGTGTGGTACCAGGGATTGAACCCAGCAGCATTCTACCTCTGAGTTACACTCCCAGCCCTATTTTGTTTTTTATTTTGAAAAAGGTCTAAGTTGCCGAGGCTGGCTGTGAACCTGCGATCCTCCTGTCTCAGCCTCCCAAGTACTGGGATTACAGGTGTGTGCCACCACGCCCAACTCTGATTCATAAATAGGTAAATAGCCTGCCCCACATCATCATGCTGCCTACCAGACTGGTGGTCAACTCTGATTAGCTGGGAAAGAGGAGCCCAAATTTTAAAAAACACCTACCAAATGCTGGAATTATAGCTTAAGACTATGTCTAAGAGACAAGGCACAATTAGGAATTTTATACTGTGTTTTAGATCTCTGAAAATAGAAGCTCTCCTTAAAATACATGGATCTGTTTTTGGATCTTATACATATGACATTGGTGTGTATTTTCAGGACCATGTTCTGTATGAAAGTAGGAGTCGCTTGTTTTGATGTAGAGGTTTTTGATGTACACATAACGATGTGACTCCTATGAGGGAAGGGAGCTTGTCTTACACTTCTCTGGGGTCTACAACAGTATTCAGCAAATGTTTGAAAGAGGAGTAATTTGGAGCTGGGGATGTGGCTCAGTGGAGCACTTGCCTAGCATGTAGGAGGCCCTGGGTTTGGTCCTCAGCAACACACACACACACACACACACACACACACACACACACACAGAAATGAAAAAAATGAAACAATAGTGGTTTGGAAACCATATTATCAATGCATTGAGCACCCACACCAAGAAAGATTCTATTCAAAGTAAATCCCTCTGAAAAGAAACCTCATGAAAATTAGGGGAGAGACCAGTAGAGTAGAGGAAGAGGATCCGGGGAAGTAGGAGGGGGGTACAGGGAAGAAAACAGACCAAATAATGTTATGTGCCTATATTAATGTGGCACTATAAGTCTCACTATCATGTACAATTACAATGCACTGATAAAAAAAATCTTTTTAAAGACTAGCACTGAGCTGGGCATGGTGGCGCATGCCTGTAATCCTAGTACTTGGGAGGCTGAGACAGGAGGATCGCAGGTTCGAGGCCAGCCTCAGCAACTTAGCGAGGCTCTCTGTAACTTAGTGAGACCCTGTTTCAAAATAAAAAATAAAATAGGGTTGGGGGTGTAGCTCGAAGGTAGAATGCCCCTGGTTCAATCCCCAGTACCACACACACAAAAAAAGACTAGCACAGAGTAGAAAAAAAGTAGATCCCCTCACACACACACACACACACACACACACACACACACACACACGTGTATATTCAAATATTTATAAGCATATATAAGTATATAATGATAAAGGTAAAGTGACGTCACATCTTAAATATATACACAGGTATAGCTGGATGCTGATAGCGATGAAACGACAATGGCTGTAACAGAGGCCATGCATTTTTCCCACTGAAGAGGTGAGTGGAACTACCTTCATGGCCTTACCAAGGAAACCGCATATAAATTAAGGCAGCAGGCAGATGTAGTAAGCAAATTGCTGCATGGCCTAAATTTGGAGCGCCGATTCTGTCCCCTCCCTGGAGACTGTGTCCCCACTCTCCATTCCTTTGTAATGGGACAATAGGCTTCAGCACACCACTCCTCGGCGCGGAATGCAACTGGACAGAGGCCCGGTCCAAGCAGGGTCCTCGTGGGCTTGCCAGTAACCTATGACCCAACATGGCTCGTAAGTTTGAGCCAAGTGGTCACATTCTCTTTCCCTCCCTCCCTTTCCCTGGAACTTGAATCAAGAGGCCAAGAGGGGAGTTTTCAGTGAGCTTCGGGCCACACGGCCAACAGGTCCTGAGGAGGCCTGTGTCACAATCACGACAGGCAGGATCCTGCCACTCCGCAAGCTGAAATAAAGAGAGGAGTAACAGCTGTACGTACGTGGAAGAAGCTAACAGAGACAGAAGAGAGCATCCAGCCATGCAGAGAAGCCACGGAGCCAGAAAGGCAGAGACGTGCGCCGCCTCGCCTTCCTCTGCGTTGTTTTTCCTGGGTCTGTGGGCATATGTATCTTTCAAAAAATCTTTCCCCAAAGCAACCCATGTGCTTTTCTGTTCCTTGTTCCTAAAAGAGACTAAATTAGGCTGGGTGTGGTAGTGCATGCCTGTAATATCAGTACCTGGGAGGCTGAGACAGAAGAATCGCAGGTTCGAGGACAGCCTGAGCAACTTAGTGAGACTCTCAGCAAACTAGCAAGACCCTGTTTCAAAACGAAAAATAAAAAGGGCAGTGTGTGTGTGTGTGTGTGTGTGTGTGTGTGTGTGTGTGTGTGGTTTGGAAGTAGAATGCCCCTGGGTTCAATCTCTGGTACATAGAGAGAGAGAGAGAGAGAGAGAGAGAGGGGAGAGAAGAATTAGAAAAACAGCAGAAGAAAAAAGTTTCTAACAATGGAGGACATAACTTTAAAAATCAATCAAGCAATCAATCAATCAAAGGAGAACTGTACAAATACAGGAGCCCAGAGCCACAAAGTATAGTGACAAACAGTCATTTCATTCAATGGTCCCCAAGGGCCTCAGTTCCACCCAACCCTGTGCAATAATGAACATGCGCCGTGTTGACCTTGAGTCTCCAAGCAAAGGCTACTTGACATGCAGCATGTTTTCTGAAAGCAATGAAGCGTATAGTTTACCTCAGAAAAACTTTCCTTTGCGTTAAAA
The DNA here is from genome assembly GCA_004027185.1 of Glis glis. Taxonomy (NCBI): domain Eukaryota; kingdom Metazoa; phylum Chordata; class Mammalia; order Rodentia; family Gliridae; genus Glis; species Glis glis. The sequence continues at coordinate 3,528 of PVJS01064933.1, read as the reverse complement.
AAAAAGGTTTAGTGCTTAAAAAAAGGCAAGGTTCATTCCGTGATTTGTTATTTTTCAGTTTTTAAAATGCATATATTTATTGATGCATGCCTTGCCTTATTCCAGCAAAGATTCAATATACATTAATATATAAAATCCAAAGCCGGGCATGGTGGCGCACGCTTGTCATCCCAGTACTTGGTAGGCTGAGACAGGAGGATCCGGGTTCACGGCCAGCCTCAGCCACCTAGTGAGGCCCTCCACAACTTAGTGAGACCCAGTTTCAAAATAAAGAATAAAAAAATAGGGCTGGGGTGTAGCTTGGAGGTAGAATGCCCTTGGGTTCAATCCCCAGTACCTCAAAAAACAATCAGAAAAACATAATAATCTACACAGACATGCTTTAAATAAGCTATTAATTTAAACAGATGTTTAAACAATTTCTGTTCATTTATTTCAATAAAACAATGATTATAGCAACAATATTTCTATTCGTCAGAAGTAGCATCATATTACATTATCTAATTATTAAAATTCTCTTCAATATCCTTTTTACAAATCAACATATTAAAGAAAAAAAAGAATGTTTAAAGTTGAGTTAAACTCTGTATGCAAATGTAATTCTCGGGTTTGTTTTGTTTCTGTGGTGCTGGGTATAAAACCCAGAACCTCATACATACTAAACATGTACTCTACTACTGAGCCACAACCCCAACCTCCAAAAGTAATTTTTCTGTCCCACTAAAAGCAGCAGTTTTTCCAGGAACCTGGGTTTAGAGAGGCTCCCAGGGTCTTCATAAGTGTGTTGCTATTCGTATTGGGACTGCCTTAGGGAGGTTTCTTCTTTTTTTTTTTTTTTTTCAGTACTGGGGATTGAACCCAGGGGCATTCTACCTCTGAGCTACACCCCAAGCCTGATTTTTTATTCTTTATTTTGAAACAGGATCTCACTAAATTGCAGAGGACCTCACTAAGTAGCTGAGGCTGGCTGAGAACCCAGATCCTACTGTCTCAGCCTTCCAAGTACTGGGTTTACAAGTGTGCACCACCATGCCCGGCTGGGAAGTTTCTTCTGATGGACATTTTTGCTATAGAATCCTGCCTTAAAGGGTAAGAGTTTGGGCTTCAGAATCAGGCAAACACATAGATTTGATGCAGCATAGCTGAACAATAGCTTGGGCAAGTTACTTAGAGCCTTCTCAACTTAAGTTTCATAGCTGCAAGTAGAGTTAACAGGGTTGTGTGGATACTTCCCATTAAGCCCTTCTCTCAGTAGCTGATACCAAAAGAACCTAATAAATTATGCTTGTTATGATAGAAACAGGGTTTGCACAAGATATTGTATATATGTATGTATGTATGTATGTATGTATGTATGTATTTTTGGTTCTGGGGATTGAACCCAGGGGCTCTCTACCTCCGAGCTACACCCCCAGCCTTTTTTTTTTTTTAATTTTGAGATAGGACCTCACTAAGTTGCTGAGGCTGGCCTCGAACCTGTGATTTTCCTGTCCCAGCCTCCCATGTACTGGAATTACAGGTGTGCACCACCATGCTCAGCCTGCACTAGACATTTTACATTTGATGTGGTATAAGTCTCTGTTTCATTAATGTTTTGTTAAAGGTTTCTGACCTAATTTTCCCATTAAACTGTGCATGGGGGGGGGTCTAGGGACTGAACCCAGGGCTGTTCTATCTCTGGGCTACACCCCCAGTCCTTTTTATTTTGAAACAGGGTCTCAGTAAGTTGCAGAGGCTGACCTGTGATCCTTCTGTCTCAGCCTCCCAGGTACTGAGATTAAAGGTGTGTGTCACACAGCCTGGCTCAACAACCTTTTTTTTTTCCTTCTTTTTTTCCCCCCAATACTGGGGATTGAATCTAGGGGTGAGCTATCAGACCTTTTAATTGTGTGTGTGTGTGTGTGTGTGTGTGTGTGTGTGTGTGTGTGTGTGTGTTTTCCTGGGGATTGAACCCAGGGGCATTCTACCTCTGAGCTACACCCATAGCCCTATTTTATTTTTATTTTGAAGCAGGGTCTCACTAGGGTTGATGAGAGTCTCATTACAGCTGAGGCTGTCTTCAAACCTGCGAACCTCCTGTTTCAGTCTCCCAAGTACTAGGATTACAGGCATGTGCCACCACAACCAGCTTAATTTTTTTCTTTTGAGTCAGGGTCTCATTGAGTTGCAAGGCTAACCTCAGACTCGCTATTCTGCCTCAGCCTAGGATTACAGGTGTGCACCACCATACCTAGCTAAAAATAAAAAAAAATTAAATTTGTTATTGTGAATGCATTCAGAATGCTCATTTATGGTTTCTTTTGATATAAAAACTAGTTTTATTTTAATGAGTATTTCTCAAAATGTATGTGTATTTTTCATTGACAGAGATTTATATGGGAAAAAAAATTTTTTTTTTTGCAGTACCAGTGATTGAACCCGGGTGTTCTACCTCTGAGCTACACCCCCGGCCCTATTTTTTAATCCTTTATTTTGAAACCAGGTCTCACGAAGTTGTGGAGAGCCTCACTAAGTAGCTGAGGCTGACCGCGAACCCGGATCCTCCGGTCTCCGCCTCCCAAGTACTGGGATTACAAGCGTGCGCCACCACACCCGGCGCTATATGGGAAATTATATTTGTATCCATCTGGACTTCTTCCTTCCTTCCTTCCTTTTCATTCAGACCTAGATAAAATACAGTTAATCGTGCCAAGGTATATTCAAAGTCTCATCTGAACAGCTCCATCATGTGTCTAGAATAAGTTTTACAGTTATAAAAGTGGCTTCCACTTCATAGCGACTATGGCCTTGAATAAGAATAACTATCTGGAGCTGGAGGTGTAACTCAGTGTTAGAACATGTGACTGGCATGTGTGAGGCCCTGGTTTCAATCCCCAACACCAAAAAAAAAAAAAAAATCCCAAACTATATTACCGAGTCCTGAAAAATAGATGTAAGTTAGAAAAATTGGAAATATAGTCATTTTAAAAGGTGAAGGCCAAAAATCTAGAATTACCATATAATTTTTAAATTTGGTACTGGGGATTGAACTCAGGGCATTCTACTCCGAGCTACACCCCCAGCCTTATTTTTTACTTTGAAACAGGGTCTCACTAAGTTGCTGAGGGTCTTGCTAAGTTGCTGAGACTGGCCGGGAACCTGCGATCCTCCTGTCTCAGCCTTCCAACTACTGGGATTATAGGCACATGCCACTGCGTCCTGCTAGAATGACCATATGATTTATCATTTATCAACTAGGACTTCTGGAGGATGAAGGGAGGTTTGGTTAATAAGTTCACTGAAAGCTTTGCATATTCCTGCATCCCAGCGCTCAGAGGCTGAGGAAAGACGATCATTTGAGCCCAGGAGCTCGAGATCAGCCTGGGCAACATAGATCCCATTAAAAAAAAAAAAGTTCATTGAAAAAAAGGTGGCTGGGCGTGGTGGCACAAGCTTGTAATCCCAGTACTTTGGGAGGCGGAGACCGGAGGATCCAGGTTCGCGGCCAGCCTCAGCTCTCTCTCTCTCTCTCTCTCTCTCTCTACCTAG
>PVJS01064932.1:0-10106 GCA_004027185.1 Glis glis | reverse complement strand
CCCTTTTTATCTAAGTCCGCACCTATCAGAATTCTGCTGCCTACATTCAGGGCAGGGCTTTCTCTTTAATCTGCTGTTACACACCCAAAATCACATAATCTTGGGTGTGTCATGATCAGGTCAAGTTGACAACTTAGATTAACTATCACACACACACACACACACACACACACACACACACACCAACATTTTACTATAATTTATTTATTACAGATCTGTTCATTCATCCATCTTATGGATGCACTTCAAAGTAAGTTGTATCCCTCATTTACAAATACTAGAGCATGGCTGTTTTAGCTAGAGTCCAATGTAAGTTTTTGTTTATGGTTCTTTTTTTTCTTTTGAAGTATATTTATATACAATGTACACATCTGAAGTGTATCATTTGCCAAGTGTTATCAAACATATCTATACAATTCAAAATTCTATCAAGATACAGATTCCATTATCACAGAAAGTTTCCTTATGCTCTGTCCCAGTCACTTCCTACTCCGATACTCCCAGAAGCAACCATTATTGTCTTTTCTATTTCTACCAGAGATTAGTTTTGCCTACCTTAGAATTTCATAGCAGGGAATCATATACAGCATCTTCTCTGTTGTATAAGGCTTCTTTTGCACAGCATGATGTTTATGAAGTTTATCTGTGTGGTTATAGTAGTGTTTCTTTTCAGTGCTGAATATTACTATTTTTTTTTTTGTTTAAATATACCAGTTTGCTTACCTGTATCAGCATTCAGCAGGTGTGTGTGTATGTGTATGTGTGTGTGCATGTGTGTTGCTGGGGATTGAACCCAGGGACATTCTACTTCTAAGATACATGCCCACCCTCTTTTTTTATTTTTTGTTTTTGAAACTGAGTCTTGCTAGGTTGCTAAGAGTCTATGTTGCTAAGGCTGACCTCCAACCTGGGATCCTCTTGTCTCAGCCTCCCAAGTACTGGGAGGTACATGCCACCATGCCCAGCTTTAGCAGGGTCTTTTTGATTTCTCTTTTTATTTTACTTTTTTATCTGTCACTGCTGTGTATTTGGAGAGAAGGAATGCATAAAAGTGTGAACCTAACTAAAGTCCCCTAGTTGACTGGTATATATTCATTTTAGGTTGTATTATTTAAGTTGAGTAAATTTAGCTGGTTTTAAATTTTACTAGAAATTGAGATTAATCTCTTTCATTTTTCTTTCAAGTATGTTCAGTATGTATTGTCAGTTTGTATCTCTACATGAAATTCAAAAGTAAAACATAAGCTGGGCGTGGTGGCGCATGCTTGTAATCCCAGTACTTGGGAGGCGGAAACTTGAGGATCCGGATTTGCAGCCAGCCTCAGCTACTTAGTGAGGCCCTCTGCAACTTCCTGAGACCCGGTTTCAAAATAAAGTATAGAAAATAGGGCTGGGGGTATAGCTCAGAGGTAGAACGCCTCTGGGTTCAATTCCCGGTACCGCAAAAAAAAAAAAGTAAAACATATATTATCTAAATAAATGGCTATATTTGATGTTTTAAAGGTTCTTTTGCCCAATCATATCAAATAGTTTACATATCGAATACATATTTGTTTTTCATATATTTTTAAAAAATTTAACAATTCTGTTTTTGCTATTATATTATATATACTTTATTTATAATCACAATGCTCCATTATTGTTATCAAGAATATTAACAATATAACTCTTTTCAAGAGTCCACTGATTCAGCTAGCTGAATCCATATTATAATTATGTGGAATCTCTAATCTCTCTTAATCCTAAATTAGTTTTACAAAAAAAGGTATAATAAGTAACTTAACCTTTTTGTGACACTTAGGTTAAAAGGAATAGCTAGTGAAGCATAGCATACTTTACATATGACATAAAATTTCAACATTTGTTAAAATATGTTTTATTTTTACTTTTCTTTAGGTTTGGCTGGGATGTTCCCGTAATTCTGAGAAATTCAGAAGAAACCCAATTCAACACAAGAGTTTTCAAAAAGCAAATGAGACAAGTGAAGAATCCTTTTGGCTTAGAGATCACTAATCCATCTACAGCTTCAATTACAAGTTGGTGTCTATTTTTTCAAAGATTTTCTTTCATTGTATATCTCCTTTTTAGCCATTTTCTTTTCTTTCTTTATTGCTTTCCCTTCATTATGCTTTTGCAAACATTTATTGAGCACCTATTGTGTTCCAAGGACTAGACTGAATACCACAGATACAAAGATTATGAATTTATAAATTGTATTCCTAAGGAACTTATCAACTAGAAAACAATGGCACATGTGTATAGAAAGGAGAAGAATGAAGTATTATGGGTGTTAATGAGAGAAGTCTGTAGGCACCCTGAGACATTTTCACTGCTCCTCAGTAAAGTGAGAAATGACATAGTGTAGCCGGGCGTGGTGGCGCACGCTTGTGATCCCAGTGCTTTGGGAGGCGGAGACCGGAGGATCTGGGTTCGCGGCCAGCCTCAGCTCACTCTCTCTCTCTCTCTCCCTCTCTCTCTCCTTAGTGAGGCCCTCTGCAACTTTGTGAGACCCGGTTTCAAAATAAAGTATAGAAAATAGGGCCAGGGGTGTAGCGCGGAGGTAGAATGCCCCTGGGTTCAATCCCCGGTACCGCAAAAAAAAAAAAAAAGAAATGACATAGTGTGTCTAAGTACAGTTAATGAACGGTTGCTAACCTAATGACCAACTGTCTTTTCATGTGAAATTGTGGTATTTTGATACAAATTATTTTCTATAAAATGTTTTTGTAATGGTAATATTAGATGGCCATTGTTTTTGTACTTACTTGGAAAAATAAGTTGTCAGCAGGACCATTTAGGAACCACTGGAGTAAATTATAAAGACATGGTTAGTTAGGGTGAAGAGACATATTTAGGAAAGGCTTCATAGAAAGCATACGCTGAGTCTCTCTGTTTTCCTTTGTCCCTTCCCCTTCCTTTTTTTTAGTAGTCTGGATTGAAAGATATGTAGGTGTTTACCTTGGCTTTGGGGAAACGTCTAGGTAAAGGAAGAAGCATGAACAGAGCACTGAGATGGGGGGAAAACAGAATAATACACTAGAGAAATGTATGACTAAGTGTTATGATTAAAACAGGGTGGGACAAGGCTTGAGTTCTTCGTGTGGGTCCTCCATAGACAGATCCTATTACAAAGATAAGGAATACAGGAGGAGTGGCAGGTTTGGGAAGAAAGGTATTAAATTCGGTTTTGAACTTTTGGACTTTGAAACGCTTTCGGGACAGTTCAGTAGAGATATAGACAGTTCTAGATAGAGTTCCATAACTCTTCAAAGATTTCTGGGCGGAGACTCTTTTACATTTGCTCACCTTCCAGATATCTTTCTCAGCTTTTCACCTTATTCTAGCTAGTGTCCATTTTTCTTCTTTCCTTCCCAGCCAGCTTTTCTTTTTCTTTTTCTTTTTCTTTTTCTTTTTCTTTTTCTTTTTCTTTTTCTTTTTCTTTTTCTTTTTCTTTTTCTTTCTTTCTTTCTTTCTTTCTTTCTTTCTTTTCTCTCTCTCTCTCTCTTTCTCTCTCTCTCTTTGGTACTGGTGGTTGAAGCCAGGGGCATTCTACTTCTGAGCTACACCCCACCCCTTTTTATTTCTTGTTTTGAAAAAGGCTCTTGCTAGATTGCTGAGTGTCTTGCTGAGTTGCTGAGGCTGGCCTCAAACCTGCGATCCTCGTATCTCAGCCTCCCAAGTACTGGGATTACAGGCATGTGCCGCCATGCCCGGCACACAACCTACTTCTTGGAAGCTGTTTGCGTTTGCCTCATAACCTTCTCTTTTACTTTGATGCAGTGCAGTCTGACTTTTCCCTATATCCCTCTACTGAAATGGCTTTCTCCAGCATTACTAATTACCACTGCTGCCCCCACCTGTGGCCTCCAGCAGTCATCAAATCCAGTGGAAGCTTTTCAGAGCTGAGTGAATGCCTTCTCTGCAGTATCTAACAGTGACCAGGCCTTTCCTTCTTGACATCATGCCTCCCTTACTTCTGTGGACCACTCTCGTCTAGTCATCCTTCCTGCCCCTAACTTCCAGAATCTAATCACCTGCCAAAAATTTGTTTACTTAGTCAATATGGATCTTCAACCTTAAGTAAACCTTAATTTATAAAGAAAAAAATACAAAATACCTTTTTCTTTTTCCTTAACTGTAAATAATGTTACCCGATGAATTGAAGGAGACTAGGACCTTTTCTTCTACCTAATAGTAGACTATAGGTTCATTCTGACATTTTTTTCACTTGAGAAAACAAAATTTTAAGATGACAGAGGAAAATGAGTTTGTTAAGAAGACACTGGGTTGTGCATACTTGGTTAAAATATACAGACAATGCTGGTTCCATGACTTCCAAACTCTGTGTCTTTGGACTTGAACTTGCTACACCCACACAGCTGACTCTTGAGCAGGGTTGCCAATAACAAAATTAACCAACACAAGGCCATTCTTCCTGCTGCTCAGTTCCACAGACCTGGGAACACTGAAAAAATAAGAAGCTCTGATACATTGTGAGCAAAACATAGGACACAGCAAGCTACAAAGTGTGAGGAAATACATCAATCTGCCTTGCAGGCAGAAATAGTCACAAATACTGCCTGCCCTGAGAATATTAGAAGCAAGTGAAAAGATAGCCAGTAAGTAGACCTCTCAGCTATGCTCATACACTAGGCACTAACCAACAGTAGCATTACTCAAGTACATGAGAAAAAAATCTAAATGTGTAGACTTTCAGCATGGTTACTGAAAATTTTTAATGTTTTTTTTTTTTTGTGGTACTAGGGATTGCACCCAGGGGCGCTCTACCTCCGTGCTACACCCCCAGCCCTATTTTTTTTTTTTTTTTTACGGTACCGGGGATTGAACACAAGGGCGTTCTACCTCCATGCTACACCCCCAGCCCTATTTTTTATACTTTATTTTGAAACCAGGTCTCACGAAGTTGCGGAGGGCCTCACTAAGTAGAGAGAGAGAGAGACAGAGACAGGGAGAGAGAGAGAGAGAGAGAGAGCGAGCTGAGGCTGGCCATGAAGCCGGATCCTCCGGTATCTGCCTCCCAAAGTACTGGCATTACAAGCGTGCGCCACCACGCCTGGCCAAAATTTTTAATTTTTAAAATACTTTTTTTTTTTGCGGTACCGGGGATTGAACCCAGGGGCGTTCTACCTCTGCGCTACACCTTCGGCCCTGTTTTTTATCCTTTATTGAAACCAGGTCTCATGAAGTTGCGGAGGGCCTCACTAAGTAGCTGAGGCTGGCCGCGAACCCGGATCCTCTGGTCTCCGCCTCCCAAGTACTGGGATTACAAGCGTGCACCACCACGCCCGGCCAAAATTTTTAATTTTTAAAATACTAATGCATATAATTTGTTGTCTGTCTTCTATTAGTATTTTTAAGATACCAATGGATGTCATTTTTCTGTCTGGATTTTGTCAGGAGTTGTACTAAGCAGAATGAAATTCATTTGTTTAATTTCTTGAAAGATAGATGTCATTAAATGTCTACACAGGATGGTGAAATAATCTTGTAACAATATTTGTGACTTTCTTTAGTGTGTGTGTGATACTGGGGATTAAACCCAGGGGTATTCTACCTCCGAGCTATACATCTAGCCCTATTTTTTTTTTTTTTTTGAAACAGGGTCTCACTAGGTTGATGAGAGTCTCATTACTTGCTGAGGCTGTCCTCGAACCTGCAATCCTCCTGTCTCAGCCTCCCAAGTACTGAGATTACAGGTGTGCACCACCACTCCCAGCTATATTTGTGATGTTTTAAGAGGTTATTTCATTTGTTGATGAACACCTGGGTTGGTTCCATAATTTAGCTATTGTGAATTGTGCTGCTATAAACATGGGTATGTATGTATCACTATAATATTCTGAATTTAGTTCTTTAGGAAAGGTACCAAGGAGTAGTATAGCTGGGTCATATGGTGGTTCCATTCCTATTTTTTGAGGAACCTTCAAAATGAGTTCCATAATGGTTGTACTAATTTACAGTTCCACCAACAGTGTATAAGAGTTCCTTGTTTCCTCCTGACAGATCAATGGATAAAGAAAATGTGGTATATGCAAACAATGGGATTTTACTCAGCCATAAAGAAGAACAAAATTTTGTCATTTGCAGGAAAATGGATGGAACTGGAGAATATTATGCTAAGTGAGATTAGTCAAACTCAGAAAGTCAAGGGTGATATGTTTTCTCTCATTTGTGGAAGCTAGAGAGAAAATAGAAAACATAAGGGAATTTGAATAATGCAAAGATAGATCTATAGAGTAGTTGAAGGGGGTTAGGGGTGAGAGGGAGGGTTGGGGAAGGAAACAGTTCAAATGATACTATGGCAATATGTGAATGTATTATTACCAATCTCACTAACTCATGTGGGGAGGGAGGAAGGGGAAGGAGGCAGGATTGGATGTGGAGGGAAATATGCAAAGAGCTGCATGCATGTATGTTTTTAACACATGAAGCCCCACTATGATGTATAATTGCAGTGCGCCAATAAATTATGAAAGAAAGGTTATTTCATTAAATGTGTAGATAGCTTAATAATTCAGGATTTTTTCACCACTATACCCAAAGTTCCTGACATTGCAGGCGAGGGAGGGGAGCATCTGGAGACCTAGTTTAACTTGAAAACATATGAGAGAATCAGCTTTAATCTTACTTAGTTCTATTTCCTAGGGCCAGGTTGTTGAGATTTGTTTGTTGTTGTGTAATGATATTTTGTTTGGATTTGTGTTTTCATGTCCCCAGTACAGAGGCTTTAATGAAATTGTAAGTAGGCACTCAGTACATAATAGTAGGGTTGAATTAATTTGGTTCAGGAATTCTGCTGTCACTTTGTAAATAACCTCCTTGTGTTTTAGCTTATTTATCCTGGTAAGAGCTAACAATAAAGCAAGAGAGTTAGGCAAAATAACACATGTAGCATTTTGGGAAGCATTTGTTAACCTGTTCCCTGTAGCCTAATATTTCATTTCCCAGTTCCCTGGCTTCATTATCCTCATGCATGGTCTCCTTGTATATTACTCATGCATGTATATCCTCATGCATAATATCCTTGTATATGACTTCTTACAGGGATTCTTCCCCAAGAAGGTTTGTGGCTTTCCTGCCCCATTGTGTGTGTCCTCTCTCTCTCTTTCTTGTTTTGATTATATAGAACAATGGATTTCATTGTGGCATATTTGTACACACAAATGCATACTTTGATTCTATCCATTCCCCATTACCCTCTCTTCCCCTCCCTTCGTCCCTCCCCTTGATCCTCTTCCTCTTCTCTAATAGATTATTTCTCTAATGATTTAATGCATTGGGCTTTTTGTTGTTGTTGTTGCATTTGATGTTTTTTTCAAATTTCATATATTTTATTTATTTATTTTTATTACATTTATTGGTGCATTGTAGTTATACGTTTTGATAAGTGTCAGGGTATCAGAAGCATGCATGCACTCATTGCTCATTTAGCCCTCCCTCAAAACCCACCCTATTCCCTCCCCCTTCCCTCCTTTCTCTGCTCAGCATAGTGATTGACTCTGATAAATTTGTGTATGCACATCATGTGCATTAGTGTATTTCCCTCTTCCCCCCTCCCGTCTCTCTCAGTTAGGTCGCCTTTGCTCAACTAAAGTTTTCTCCTTCTTTGTCTGGGGTCCCTTCTAAGTCCCACTCTCCCTAGCTTCCACATATTAGGGAGAACATCTGACTTTTCACTCTTTGTGACTCACTAATCTCACTTAGCATAATGTTCTCCAGTGCCCTCCATTTCCCTGCAAATGATGTAATTTTGTTCTTCTTTATGTCTGCGTAAAAGTCCATTGTGTACATATCCCATAGTTTTGTCAACCATTCATCTGTCGATGAACACCTTGGCTGGTTCCAAAGTTTGGCAATTGTGAATTGTGCAGCTCTAAACATAGATACACATGCATTAGTCTGGTAGTTTGGTTTCAGTCCTTTTGGGTAGATGCCTAGAAGTGGTATTGCTGGGTCATATGGTAGGTTCATTCCCATTCTTCTGAGGATCCTCCACACTGTTTTCCAAAGTGGTTGCACTAATTTGCAATTCCACCAACAGTGTATTAAAGTTCCTACTTCTCTACATCCTCTCCAGCATTTGTTGTCGTTTGTGTTTTTAATGATTGCCATTCTAATTGGGGTTGGGTGAAATCTCAGGGTAGTCTTGATTTGCATCTCTTTGATTGCTAATGATGTTGAACATTTTTTCATACATTTATGGGCCATTTATATTTCTTCTGTGAAGTGTCTATTTAGTTCACTTGCCCATTTTTGATTGGATTGTTTTTTTAGTGGTGATTTAAGTTCTCTGTATATTCTTGATATGAGTCCTGTATCAGAGGAGTAGCTGACAAAAATCTTCTCCCATTCTGTCAGCTCTCTGTTGAGGTTCTTGATTGTTTCCTTTGCTGCACAAAAGCTCTTCAGTTTAATGCAATCCCATGTATTGATCCTCATTTTAGTTTCCTGTACCTTTGGGGTCTTGTTGAGGAAGCCTTTACCTGTGCCTATGTGTTGAAGTGTTGGACCTATGCCCTCTTCAAGTAGCTGCAAGGTCTCTGGTCTGATTTCTAGGTCTTTGATCCATCTTGAATTGACTCTTGTATAAGGTGAGAAAGTGGGGTTTATTTCTATTTTCCTGCATATGGTTCACCAGTTTTGCCAGCACCATTTGTTGAAAAGGCTATCTTTTTTCCAGTGGATGTTTTTAGCCCCTTTGTCAAAAATCAATTGGCTTTGGTGTGTGGGTTTGTTTCAAAGTCTTCTGTTCCATTGGTCTATGTGTCTGCCTCCTGCATGGTTCTTGTTGCTGAGAACTACTTTGGCTATTCTAGGTTTTTTGTTGTTCCAAGTGAATTTAAGGACAGATTTTTCTATGTCAGTGAAGAGTGACTTTGGTAATTTAATGGGTATACATTGAATCTGTAGATCACTTTTGGAAGAATGGACATTTTGATGATATTTATTCTGCCTACCCAAGAGCATGGGAGATCTTTCCATCTTCTAAGATCTTCGATTTCTTTTTTCAATGTTTTATAGTTTTCCTTGTAGAGGTCTTTTACCTCTTTGGTTAGGTTTATTCCCAAGTATTTTATTGTTTGGGGGGATATCGTGAGTGGACACATCTTCTGGATTTCTTTTTCAGTGGATTTATGGTTGGCATACAGCAAAGCTTCTGATTTTTTAAGATTGATTTTGTATCCAGACACTTTGCTGAATTTGTTGATCAGTTCTATGAGCCTTTTAGTTGAGTTTGTTGGATCTTCTAAGTATAATATCATGTCATCTGCAAATAGAGATAGTTTCAGTTCCTCTTTTCCTATTTGTACTCCTTTTATTTCCTTGTCTTGCCTTATTACTCTGGCTAGAGTCTCAAGTACTATATTGAAAAGGAGTGGTGACAGCAGACATCCTTGTCTTGTTCCTGTTTTTAAAGGGAACTCTGGAAGTTTTTCCCCATTCAGTATGATGTTGGCTGTGGGCCTATTGTATATTGCCTTTATGATGTTGAGGTATGTTGCTTCTATTCCAATTCTCTGCAGAGTTCTTATCATGAATGGGTGTTGGATTTTATCAAATGCTTTTTCAGCATCTATTGAAATGATCATGTGATTTTTGTTTTTAGTTCTGTTTATGTAGTGGATTACATGGATTTTTTTTCGTTTGTTGAACCAGCCTTGCATCCCTGGGATGAACCCAACTTGGTCATGATGTATGGTTTTCGTGATGTGGTTTTGAATGCGTGTTGCTAGTATTTTGTTTAGAAGTTTTGCGTCTAACTTCATCAACAGTATAGGTCTGTAGTTTTCTTTTCTTGAGCTGTCTTTATTTGGTTTTGGTATTAGTGTGATGTTGGCTTCATAGAATGTATTTGGGAGAGTCCCGTTTCTTTCTATTTCACAGAATAGATTGAGGAGTATTGGGATTAGTTCTTCTATAAAGGTTTTATAAAATTCACTTGGGAAAACATTTGATGGTAGGCTCTTTATTGCTGCTTCAATCTCTTTAATTGCTATTGGTCGATTTAAATTTTCTTTATCAGCTGGGCGTGGTGGCACATACTTGTAATCCCAGTACTTTGGGAGGTGGAGACCAGAGGATCC
>PVJS01064931.1:0-10106 GCA_004027185.1 Glis glis | reverse complement strand
ATTGGGACTCTTCTACACTGTTGGTGGGATTGCAAACTAGTTCAACCACTATGGAGATCAGTGTGGAGATTCCTCAGAAAACTAGGAATGGATCCACCATATGATCTGGCTATACCACTACTGGGTATCATACCAAATGGATTGAAACTAGAAAACAACAGTAATATATGCATACCCATGTTCACAGCAGCACAATTCACAGTGGCCAAATTATGGAACCAACCTAGATGTCCATCAACAGATGAATGGATTACAAAATTATGGGAAATACACACAATGGAATTCTACTCAGCAGTAAAGAAGAACAAAATAACAGCATTCGCAAGAAAATGGAAAGATCTGGAGAACATTATGTTAAGTGAGATTAGCCAATCACAAAAAAGAAGGGACATATGTTTTCATTAATATGTGTAACCTAGGCAGTAGTGGGGACACAAAAGGGTCTCCAGTGTCAACAGAGAACCCTCAGAGGTGTAAGGGAAGGGGTACAAGAGAAAGGGAAGGGCAAGAAAGAAGTGAATCTATGGAGTTAGTATCATAAACAATGTGTACATATGAGATTATACCAACATCATTCTCAGTGCTACATGTGGGGGGTAGGTGGGGGGGGAGGGACACCAAGAGCTGTGTGCATGTATGTTAATACCAAACTGATACTCATTGTGATGTGAGACTACAATACACTAATAAAAACATATTAAAAAATAAGAGAATCTGGGAACCTAAAAAAATGCAACTCTTATTCTTGAGAAGGCACACATTCTCCTTTGAATGTGTATTCCTTACTTTCCTAAATAAATCTCTGTACCTCTACTGACACATGCTACGATTCTTTTTAGTGAAGTATGTCAAGGACCTTGCTGGTCCTGAATCAAGTTCTCAATCTTTCTGGGAACTTCTCAAGACCCTCTTTTGGAGTATCTCTTTTCCTATGACACAGTCATGTGGCTTAGATAGAGGAGCCATAAAAAAGCTCTGGATGCAAATCTCCATGGAGCATTTGTTTGGTGAATACACTGATAAAACATTAGGGCAATAGGCCTTAATTTCACAGGGACAATTTAGAGAAAATCTGTGCCTGCTCCCAAATGTCACTCTATGCATCTCTTCATTTTGTTGATTCTCCTTCTTTGCATCCTTTTCATAAATAATAGCAGGTATAAGTATATTCATAAATATAGTGCTTTCTTGAATTATATGTCATTTTTGCATGTTATCAAACCTGAGTGGTGTGGGACCCCTGCACTGGTAGCCAGTCAACCTCACTGTGGGGTGCTTTTCTCTGAGTCCCAACACTGGAGTAAAGATTCAAATGGACTTTTACAAAGTCTATAAACAGAGAACATGCATTTACATATTCATTATTGATGATCATTTTTACAGTTCCCATAAAATCCATTTCTCATCCATTCCATAAAACCTTACACATAGTCATGTTCCCTGTAAGAGAAGGATCTTTCCAGAAAACCACTACATTCGCCAGGAAAGTACTGAGTTCTGATTTAATATTGGTGATCATGATTTTATAGTATTCTGCACAGTTGTAATATTTTCTCCTGCAAACTTTAAGTACACCGGAGCCAGCATACTTGGCTGGTGAGATTAAAGGACAGATAAGGGTAGTTGTAAAGATGATACCAATAAATTATGAATTTAATTAAATTAGAAAAGAGGCAAAGATAGGAGGTGGGTATGAATCATGAAGATGTGGAAGGGTCTTTTTTTTTAATGGGCAGAGTGGCAGAAATTGTGGGAAAAAGCCAACTTAGTTTTCTACTCTCCTTTTAAGCCCTTGAATTCATAGAGCCATATGGTGTAACCACTCTATTTGGCGGGATTTAGAGCAAAAGATTATAATTCAAATACATATGACCCTAAAAATAATCACAAAGACACAGTATTTTTTTCAGTGCCCTACAGACTCTAAAAGCCAACTTTCTAATGCTATGACTGTTTTGTTTACAACTTATTTTGAGGTAATTTGTAGTGTTTGGCAGATTTTGATACAAGATTATTTTTGACCTTTTAAAAGTGTCCCCCTGAGGCATTCCTGAGATCAGCCACAGAAATGACTTATCCCATTCTATCTATTGCTACAGGAGATGAGAAGGCCAATTTGGTCCAGTCTACTCTGTCATCTCCACTGCAGGTAATCTAGCCACTGACACATCATTTACATTACTCAGAGCAATTAGAAAGCCAGTACAATATATTCTTCAGAACAATTAAGAAGTCAGTTTGTTTTATAAACATATAATGATTGTTTACAATGCATTAGATAACAGTTTTAAATATTTTATAAACATCTAGACATTTAATCCTAACATAGTAGTACCTACTTCATAAGGTGAATTTTTGTTACATGCATTTTTCAAACAAGGACACCAAACTACAAAAAACTGTTTGAAGTCATAGCTAATAGGTGGCATGGGTTGAATTTAGGCCATATGATTCCAAGACTATGCATTAGCCACTTATTTTAGTCTGTTTTTGTGCCTATAACAAAATGCCTGAAACTTGGTAATATAAATGTAAAATAAATTCATTTTTTGTAGTTCTGGAGGCTTGGAAGTTCAAGGTCAAGGGGTCATATCTGGAGAAGGTTTTTTTTTGCTGGTGAGAACTCTGTACAACAGGTAGCACCACATGGTGAGGCAGAGCAAGTGAGCCCAAGAGAGTTCACTTTTACAACAGAGCCATTAACCCATAATTCATGAATGATTAATACATTCTCGAGGTCAGAACCATCATGAACCAATTGCCTTTCAAAGGTCCCAGCTCCAAATGCCATTAACATACAACTTTAGGGACTAAGTTTCCAACATATGAATTCTGTGAGACAAAAATCCAAATCATAGAACCACTCCACTTTCTTGTCTTCCAGTGGCCTGTAGAGTGCTTCTGCCAATGAGAGAGTTGGAAGAGATGCTTAAGACAATGGGGGTAGAATGAACAAATACATGGAGAGGAGTAGAAAATAGCTTCTGAAAAATCCAGTGTGCTCAGACTGATTTAGTGACTCACTTGATGGTGGAATGAAAGAGGTGCAAAAGAAAAGGGTAATAAGCGAGTGTGATAGTTAATATAATTTGTCAACTTGACCGGATCATGACACACCCAAGATCATGTGATTTTGGGTGTGTCAATAAGACAATTGGTTTATGTAACAGCAGATTAAACAGAAAGTCCTGCCCTAAATGTAGGCAGCAGGGTTCTGATAGGTGCAGGACTTAGATAAAAGAAGGAGAAAGCCACGTAGAGGGATGCATGACTCTTTCTGAAGAAAATGCATCCGCTCTCGTCTGAGATCATCGGTCTCCAACTTCGCTGTTTCTCTGAAGAGCTTCTTGATCTTCTGCTCTTGTCTGAGATCGTCAGCCTCCAGCCCTTTGAATTGAAACTTCACCATTGTTTCTCTGAAGAGCTTCCTGATCTTCACATCTTGGACTGGGACTGAATTAGTGGTTGCTCCAATCCTAAGACTCCAGCTCTTAGACAGCTACTGGTTCCTCTGACTTTCCACGTGCAGTCGGAACTTGGGACTACATTGCTTCAAACTGTAAGCTGATCTGATAAATCCCTTTTTTCAAATATATTCATTCTGTGAATTCTGTTAGTCTAGAGAACCCTGGCCAATACAGCGAGTAATGACACTAAGAAAATTTTAAACATAAAAAGCAAAGATGCTGGTGAAGGTAATACATTTTTGTGTATTGACGGCATCATTCCTGAATCTCAGGTGATCCCTAACCCTTTACAAAAATAGAATTCTCCTTTTCCAGGAGCCTATTAGGTGTCTCCCTAATGAACCAGGTTCAGTGATTCACTAGAAAAATTCACAGGACTCAGTAGGTAGTTTTATTTATGACTAATATTTATTACAGTGAAAGAATACAAAGTGAGTTAGCAAAGAGAAAAGGTGAATAGGATGAAGTCCAGAGGGAAACATACTAGGTTTTAAGATTCCTCTACCAATGGATTCACCTGAGACACATCTAATCACTCCAGCAATGAGTTGTCACAATGAGTTTTTCTTTTTCTCCCAGGAAGCTAATTATAGGCTCAGCATTCAAGATTGGAAACTG
Organism: Glis glis; assembly: GCA_004027185.1. Classification (NCBI taxonomy): domain Eukaryota; kingdom Metazoa; phylum Chordata; class Mammalia; order Rodentia; family Gliridae; genus Glis; species Glis glis. The sequence goes on along the minus strand of PVJS01064931.1, from coordinate 6,021 downwards.
GTCACATAGGCACCTTTTTCCTAACATGCACCCAAATTCCAGAACCCAGAGGAAAAAATTGTTCAGAATAAACCACATTATTTATACAAATTGTTTAGTCACAATAAGCCACTCTCATCATTTAAGGAAAATTTAAAATTATTGTAGGAAACTATCAGCTAAGTCCCCGGGACTCAGTTACAGGTCAACCCATCAAGCTGGACTTTCTAAGGATAGAAAGCTTCAGGCCTGCCACATTCTTCTCAGAGGGTCTCCAGAAAAACATTCCTTGTCAGGTAAAGAATACTGCCTTTTATTCTGAGGATGAGAACCTAAGTAAAAGAGACATACATGTACTCTTTGATAAATTAATTTGTATTTGATATATGCTGTGATACAAAGGGAATATGAAATCACAGGGCCCAGAACTGGTCTAAGTATAGACTGTGGTTGAGTCCTCAAGGCAAAAAACAAGTAGCTGCAAAGCCTTCTAAAGCTTCAAGGATGCTTCAAGGCATCCTTGAGTCTTGAAAAGAGGGTGGCCAAAGTGATTCAGACAAACCTTAGTCTATTCCATACCCTAAGAAATTATGGAGTGGTGGTGGTAGAGGGTTTAGTCATACCTGGATGCTAAGGAATATAAGAGGACTCCTTTTATCATCTCTGGGGCAACACATGAATCTCCCTTCTAGGGAAAGAAAGGGTCCACATAGCTATGGTTGTGGTATTGGGGCTTATGAATATAATTTTGAGGAAATAAATAAATGATGTTTCTGAAATACCTGAATTTTATGATGGCACACTGGAATGGTTCGAATTCAGAATGTCCCTCTAGCCCTCATGGAAACAAGGTAGCAGTGTTGGAAGTGGGGCTTGATTGCTAAGGAGGGGTTCCTGAGGGTGTGGCCTTGGAGATTATATATGGTTCACTCCTCCCCTGGCTCGCTGCTCTGCTTCTGGCTTCCATGATGTGAGAGCAGAGCCTTGTGCTCTCCCTCTCTCTGCTTCCCACCCCCATCCCTGACATGGACAGAACCCCTGTACATCCTCCTGACATGGACGGAACCTCTAAATCTCCAAAAACTGTGAACAAATAAATCTTCCTTACTCTAGGTTTTATGGTCAGTTGTTTGGGATTATGGCAGTGGGAATGTTGACCTAGGTACAAATCCATATCTGGTAGAGTAGCTACAGATATTATATCTATAAATCAAAGATGTTATAGAAAAAGGACACCTTGGCTTTGAAATACACTGAAACTGAAGGATGAAATTTTTTGAGTGGGAAAAATGACTATGGTAATGTTTCTAATGAAAACTGAATAAATATAAAGTATTCCAGGTACTGGGAATTGAACCCAGGGGCATTCTACTTCGGAGCTACACCCCCAAGCCCTTTTTTAATTTTTAATTTTGAAATAGCTGCTGAGAATGTCACTAAGTTGCTGAGTGAGGCTGGCCTTGAACCTGAGATCCTCCTGTCTCAGCATCCCAAGAACTGGCATTACAGGTGTGGGCCACCTTGCTGACTACAAAAGTAAACACCAAGTTTCAGTATCTTTATACCTTACAGACTTGGAAAATAACCTGTGACTGATTTATTCTTGATTCATTTGAGATTATTGATAATCTTTGCCAAATTTTCTAGTAGACTTATTCTAGATCTTTTAAATGACTTTGTATTTTTAACACAGAGGAAATTTTTATATATTTTAATTGGTTTAAATTTTAGTCCATACAATGCCAGCCATTTTTTGCTTACTAGTATGTAGACACAGTAAAAAGTGATATATCAATACAATATGAAAGTTGCTCACTCTGATAAGAAGTGTCTGATTCTATTCATTCAATATTTCCTAATATGTTCTGTTCTCTGGGGTTTTGATAGTAATAACAATACATTTCAAAATAAAAAAAATTATTTCCTCCAAGTGAAACAAAATAATATGAATGAATAAATAGTAAATAACTTATATTGGAATATTATATGAATTTTGATTTATCAACATATTAATGTGTTATATACTAGAAAATTCATCATGAAAATGCTGATTTTGTTTTTGTATCTTTTTTCTAGTTTAATACATATGATAATTTGAATGTTACATTTACATACATTTACAAACATGTTAAACACATTCATATATTTAAAAAAAAAGCTTGTAGAGATTCTTATAGACATATACTGTTATCTTTTCCATTTCCCCTGAAATAAAATATGCAACTGCAATGAATATTAAAGATAGCAGAAGTTTTGCATGTTTCAGTCCATAAATCTCAGACATTCAGGAGAATGTCTACTATACTTGAATGCAATTGGTAATAAGCTTTAATATATTTTAACAATTGTTATGTAGTTTATTTTCACATTAGAAATGCTTCTATGCAAAAATATTTTCTTTTATTTTGTTCCAAATATTCACAATACTAGTGAAGGCTCGCTCTCTATAATTAAATTTGTCCAGAAATAGCTTCTTGTCTCCCTGACTTTATTATGTATATAGTATTAAAATCGATTGTTGTTCAATAATTATTTATAGATTTACTGAAATTATATCATTGTTCTCTCTATTCTAATGGGGAATTCCAAAAATTAAAGAATAAAGAAAATTAATGAAAGAATCTAAACAATGAAACATAATGGTAAAGTTTATTTTTCTTGTGGCATATTTTAGAGAAAATAGGAATGTGAGGTGAGTTTTAAATTCCAAGTGAGCCAGGTGTGATGGTGCATGCTTGTAATCCCACTACATGGGAGGTTGACACAGGAGGATCGCAGGTTAGAGGACAGCCTCAGCAAGTAGTGAGACTCTCATCAACCTAGCGAGACCCTGCTTCTGAATAAAAATAAAAATAGGCTCTAGGTGTAGCTCAGAGGTAGAATGCCCCTGGGTTCAATCCCCAGTGACACACACACACACACACACACACACACACACACACACACACGCCAAGTGAATATTCCCCAAAGAAAAGAAGGTATGTAATTTGACATACCTCAACCAGAAGATTGCTTGAGAGCAAATTAATTATTCTATTTTTGTGCTAACTTTAAAAATCCCACGAGTGTCTAACATCTGCAATATCTTGAATAGATGGATGAAAAGAGATATAATTGGATTAGCAAATAAGAATTAAGCTTCTACAGGAGTTGGAGCAATGCAGGATCCTCAGTCAACCTATCTTTTTTTAATATAGAAAATAGGGTTTATGAGCTGGGTGTGGTGGCACACACTTGTAATCCTAGTACTTGGGAGACTGAGACAGGAGGATTGCAGGTTCAAAGCCAGTCTCAGCAACTTAGTGAGGGTCTCAGCAACCTAGTGAGACCCTGTTTCCAAATAAGAAATAAAATGGGGCCAGGGGTGTAGCCTGGAGGTAGGATGCCTCTGGGTTCAATGTTCAGTACCAAAAAAAGAAAAAAAGAAAGTAGGGTTTATTCTCATATTTCAAGTGAACACGAATGTTTCAGAAATCTTTCCTATGCCTCACCAGTATATTCAATTTATTCAACACAGAAAAAGCAAAGCCCACCAGGTAATACTTTCCTCCAGAGCACAGGGCACTACAGGCAATTTGTTTTCAACACAGCAATTCACATTGACAAGGGGCTCACAGTAGGTTTGTTCCCAGGTTAACCAGCTTAAGCTTATACCCCACATACCCTCCTCAGAAAGGACAGCAGCAAACCACTGGGATTCATAGTAACCAGAAGAAAAGGCCACAGTTTTGGGAACTTCCACAAGAGCCCTGAGTTGTGTTTCAAAGAGGCTCTGGGGTTCTGCGGCCGATGCCACCAACTCAGGTCAGATCACAGTATCTCAGTCGATCTATCTTTTCTTCATTTCTTCAAAATCAAGACAGCCTTTTACCATGAAGGACAACAGTGATAGTACCTCACATCTGTATAGCACCTTTTTATTTTTCAGAGGGCTTAATTTTCTCTTTTCAGAATATCATTGTTAGGAAAATAGGACAGTAAGCTATTCTTATATCCATCAGAGAATGTGTACACATCCATTGAACAACGCTTAAGGAAAAACAAGAAAAAAAGGAGCGAGTAACTATGGGATCTCAGTGATCATTTAGAATACACTGGTGCATTGTTTTTTTCTAGTTAAAAATTCACTGCTGTCCAGAAGCTTTTCATTAGTGTGTATAATGTTTATGTTTTTATGTATTAGTTAAAAATAAATTTAACTTGAATTTTAAAAAAATCAGTTAGTTTAATATATTACCTAATAGAGTAGTATAAACCTAACTTTAAGTTTATTGTCCATTTATAAGCATTATCAGAAGAGGAAAATAAATGATTAATTCAGAATGACTAATTCAAAGGTGTCATGAAGATTTGGGGGAAGTACTAGGGATTGAACCCAGAGGCATTCTACCTCGGAGCTACCCCCCACCCTTTTTATTTTTTATTTGTTTTTTTAATTTATTGGTGCATTGTAGTCATACATCTTGATGAGGGTTAGGGTGGTAGAGGCATACATGCACACATCACTCATTTAGCCCTCCCCCAATTCCCACTCCATTCCTTTCCCCTTCCCTCCTTCTCGTGCTCAGCATAGTGATTAACTTTGATAAGTTTGTGTATGTACATCATGTGCATTAGGATGTTTCCCTCTTCCCCCCTCCCATTTCCCTCAGTGCAGTCACCTTCTTTACTCATTTAAGGTTTCTCCTTCTTTGTCTGGAGTCCCCCCTATGTCCTATTTTCTCCCTAGCTTCCATATATTAAGGAGAACATACGACTTTTCACTTTTTTTTTTTGCGGTACTGGAGATTGAACCCAGGGGCATTCTACCTCTAGGCTACACCCCAGCCCTGTTTTTTGTTCTTTATTTTGAGACAGGGTCTCACCAAGTTGCGGAGGGCCTCACTAAGTAGCTGAGACTGGCCATGAACCCGGATCCACTGGTCTCAGCCTCCCAAGTACTGGGATTACAAGCGTGTGCCACCACGCCTGGCTCAACTTTTCACTTTTTGTGACTGACTAATCTCACTTAGCATAATATTCTCCAATTCCATCAATTTCCCTGCAAATGACATAATTTTATTCTTCTTTATGGCTGAGTAAAATTCCATTGTGTACATATCCTATAGTTTTGTAATCCATTCATCTGTTGATGGACACCTTGGCTGCTTCCATAGTTTGGCAATTGTGAATTAATTGTGCAGCTATAAACATAGATATGCATGCATTAGTTTGGTAATTTTGTTTCCATTCATTTGGGTAGATACTGGGAAGTGGTATTGCTGGGTCATACAGTAGTTTCATTCCAAGTCTTCTGAGGATCCTCCACACTGTTTTCCAAAGTGGTTGCAATAATTTGCAATCCCACCGACAATGTATTAGAGTTCCTACTTCTCCACATCCTCTTCAGCATTTGTTGTTTGTGTTTTCAATGACTGCCATTCTAATTGGGGTTAGGTGAAATATCAGGGTAGTTTTGATTTGCATCTCTCTGATTGCTAATGATGTTGAACATTTTTCCATACATTTATTGACCATTTGTATTTCTTCTTTTGTGAAGTGCCTATTTAGCTCACTTGCCCATTTTTTATTGGGTTATTTGTTTTTTTTTTAGTGGTGAGTTTCTTGAGTTCTCTGTATATTCTAGATATTAGCCCTCTATCAGAGGAGTAGCTGGCAAAAATCTTCTCCCATTCTGTCAGCTCTCTGTTGAAGTTCTTGATAGTTTCCTTTGCTGCACAGAAGTTCTTTAGTTTAATGCGAGCCTGCGTATTGATCCTCATTTTAATTTCTTGTGCCTTTGGGGTCTTATTGAGGAATTTTTACCTGTGCCTATGTGTTCAAGTGTTGGACTTATGCCCTCTTCAAGTAGCTGCAAGGTCTCTTGTCTAATTTCCAGGTCTTTGATCCTTTTTTTTTTTTTTGTGGTACTGGGGATTGAACCCAGGGGCGTTCTACCTCCGCACTAAACCCCCGGCCCTATTTTTTATACTTTATTTATTTATTTTTTTTTTTTGCAGTACCGGGGATTGAACGCAGGGGTGTTCTACCTCCGCGCTATGC
>PVJS01064930.1:0-10106 GCA_004027185.1 Glis glis | reverse complement strand
CAGGGGCGTTCTACCTCCGCGCTACACCCCCGGCCCTATTTTTTTTTAATACTTTATTTTTGAAACCGGGTCTCACGAAGTTGCAGAGGGCCTCACTAGGTAGAGAGAGAGAGAGAGAGAGAGAGAGCGCTGAGGTTGGCCGCGAACCCAGATCCTCCGGTCTCCACCTCCCAAAGTACTGGGATTACAAGTGTGCGCCACCACGCCCGGCTTAACTTTCTTTTTTAACACAAACTAATACTTTTTGGTGGTGCTAGGGATTGAACCCAGGGCCTCATGCATGCGAGGCAAGCACACTATCACCAAGCTACACCCTTCCCCCTAGAATAATATCTTTCATATTGATACCAATTTTAATCAATACTTATTTTAAAAATTTAGGCAACAAGTCATTATCTAAACCTACTGACAAACTTTTGCTTTTACACTTACTACCCATCTCAGTTCCACTGCAGCCTATGAAGAATTGAAAACCCTCATGTACTCACCAAATGAAAAAAACCAAAAAGCACAAAATGGTTAAATACATACTTTGGTTCGGGTAGTGGTTTTGCTTTGTCTTCTTTCATTCCATACAAATGCAATGGCAGCCATGAAGTGAACACCATGATTCATTGAAATGGGGCCCAATAATTCAAGGATCTGTTGTCTCAAGTTCTAAAACAATTTAAGTAAATGACAAGTGGAAAAATGGGAAAACATTAATAATAAGACTGAACTTTTAGTTTTTCTTGAATAATATATAGTATTTATGTTTTACTACTATGTAACAGTAGAGAAAACTTTAACGGTGGTAAGAGCTGAAATCATGAATATTTTAATTCTACTAGAAAACAAACTTTCTAAAATGGCAACTACAATTGGCCAAATGCAAGTCCAATTACTATGATGAGATACTAGAAAAATATAACATATAAAACCTAATTTATTCAGTCTGATTTAGAGTATTTTAAACAAGTAGGACATTTTATAAAACACTTTGTACTTTAAGTGAAATAAAATATCTGTTTTTATGATGAAATGTTCTAATGGTTCTCACCCTTCTCCTCCCCCCACTTTCATATGTGTTCCCATGAATCCAGACCTAGGCGGTCAGGTCTAGGAGTAAGATTAGGTTACTGAGGGATGTCAATTTGACAACTTGACAAATAATGATAACATTCATATAATGTTTAAAATATAACATAGGAAATTTGAAAAATACCAGAATATTAGGAAGAAAATTTAAAAAATCAATCATTAATTCTATCATCCTGAGATAATCAGATAATCACTCCTGGGGGGGTAACTGGGGATTGAACGCAGGGACATTCTACCTGAGCTCCACCCCTAGCCCTACCTTTTATTTTTTAAACAGGGTCTCACTAAATTACAGAGGGCCTCGCTGAGTTGCTGAGGCTAGCTAGCCTTGAACCTATAATCATCCTGTATCAGCCTCCCAAGTACTGGGATTTTAAGTATGCACCACCATGCCTGGCAATCACTCTTAACATATGAACTTTCTTTATTCCTTTTTCTGCAGATAATTTGTGTGTGTGTGTGTGTGTGTGTGTGTGTGTGTGTGTGTGTGTGTTTCAGGGGATTAAACCCAGGAACATTCTATGTCTGAGCTACATGCCCAGCTCTATTTTGTTTTTTATTTTGAAACAGGGTCTCACTAAGTTGCTGAGGGCTCTGCTAAATTGCTAAGGCTGGCCTCGAACCTGTGATCCTCCTGTCTCAGCATCCCAAGTACTGGGATTACAGGTGTGCACCACTGAACCCAGAAGATAAATTCGGGGGGCGGGATACTGGGGATTGAACTCAGGGACATTCTACCTCCAAGCTATATCCCCAGCCCTTTCTATTTTTTATTTTGAAACAGGGTGTCACTAAGTTGCTGAGCTGGCCTCGAACCTTTGATACTCCTGTCTCAGCCTCCCAAGTATTGAGATTACAGGCATGCGCCACCACGCCTGGCTAGATAAATTTCATTTTTTACATAATTAAAAATACAACAGTTTTTCAGTCATGTAACATCCTTGTTTCACTGGACTTTTGAGCATTTTTTATCTAGTAAGAATTCTTCAAAACCATGATCATTAGTGGCTAAATAATGTAATCCAGAGAGGATAATTTAACCATTTCTTTATTTTTTTAGGCTCTCTCATTTTTGCCATTAAAAAATTCTCTAATGAAGCCGGGCGTGGTGGTGCACATTTGTAATCCCAGTACTTGGGAGGCTGAGACCAAAGGATCCGGGTTCGCAGCCAGCCTCAGCTACTTAGTGAGGCCTTCTGCAACTTAGTGAGACCCTGTTTCAAAAATAAAGAATAAAAAACAGGGCTGGGGGTATAGCTCAGAGGTAGAATGCCCCTGGGTTCAATCCCCAGTACCACACACACAAAAAAATTCTATAATGAACATTTTGCATATCTTTGGTTACCTTAGAATTCATTCCTACAGCAGATTCCTAGGTCAAAGACTATGAAACTTTTAAAGTACTCTATACATATTACTCAAATGTTTTCCACAAGGGCTTTACACATTAAAATGCTAACTTAAAATGTCCCATAAAAAAGGAACAGTTATAGCATGTATGAATGAACCTCAAAAACATATGTTACATGAAAAAAGTTAGGTACAAAAGACCAAGGATTGTATTATCCTATTTGTATTAAATGCCCAGAAAAGTCAAATCCATATATATAGAAAATATTGGTTGACTGAGGTTAGGGATGGAAGCAGGGAATGAGTGCAAATGGGCATGAGGAATTTTTTTGTAGTGAAGAATAAGTTTGGAGATTGGATTATGATAGTTTTACAACTTTGTAAATTTACTAAAAAAATTGATTTGTACACTTAAAATGAGCAAATTTTGTCATGTCAGCTATGTCTCAATAAAACTATTATTTGATAATCTATGCAGTTTGCACAACTACTACTCAAATTATCCATACATTCTAAATATAATCTTGGAGAAAGCCACCAGACTCTTGAGCTCTGCAGATGAAATGTGAATTGCCTGACCTTTGTGGCTCCAAGATTAATAGTGGTGACAGACGCAGAAGCAGCAATAGTCATCTTTTCCGAAGCATCAGCCTGATGCAGTACGCTCCAAAGCAGTGTCACAGAGGACATGATCATGTGAAGGATTGAGAGGATTCCACTGCGTGCTTCAAACAAGTGTTTTTGGTCTACGTTGACCAAAAGCTAATGAAGTTGGGGAAAAAAAGTAATTATTTACTGAGGCTTACAAATGAGGATTTACTGGACCTTACAGTCTTTAAAAAGGAATAAATATTTATGTAGTCTTACTTGGTGATATTGTGTAGTTGGATCCAACAAGCAGTAATGGATAATGGCTGTGATCCCTTCCAAAAGAGTAAGAATCATATCTGGTGGAATAACTGATGCCATCCACAGAGGCCTGAAATAAAACGTATCCATCTGAACATGAGTACTGTGAAAGCATAGTTCATATTTTATCACTAGTACATATCCAGCACATGCCAGGCACAGTAGGTGCTCAATAAACAGTAAGTGAATAAATGACTAAAATAATAAGTTAGGGGCTTTTAGTTCCTAATCTATAAAATAAGTGAGTTGGTTTAGATGTACTAGAGTCCTTTTTGGCGGAAGAATTCTATACAAAATAAATATAGACAGTAAAACTAGCTACTGGGGAATGGCAGGCCTATCAATATTAAATGATAAAGGCAGTTTTCTTATTATTTTACATGTAGTAGCTGAGGTTATACTAGAGAAAAACCAGACACCAGTCTACTAAACATCTGTCTCACTTTTCACAGATTAATTTTGTCATGGCCTAGAGATACAGGTAGAGTCTGCCACCAAACCAGAAAAATTCAAAACAAGAAAGAAAATTAGATAGGGAAAGAACTATTTATAAATTTAATTTCAGCCTGAAATTAGTTTGCACTTAAGAAAATATACCAAATAAAACTAGGAAAACCCTTGGCTGAGCTTCCTACTACTTTTGCCAGCTGAATTAAGACCATTGAAACTAATTTTGGCTCTTGAGAGAAAAAGGGTCTGTTTAAATATTACTCCCCCTTTCTATTCTAGATTCTTTTACTGGTACTTTTCCTCAAGCTGAATTTTCTTCTTTGAGAAAACATCATACTATTTGTGACCTACTGAAAATCACTAATTTATTTACTTAAAAAACTTTTTTTTGGTGGTGGTATTAGGGATTGGACAATGTCTCATGCATGCTAAACACATGTTCCACCACTGAACTACACCCTCAGCCCTATTTCAAATGGAAAGTGACTTTTTGGACATTTAAGCAGTCATATATGTGAAAAATGTCAATGACAACAAAGTTAAAACCAACTCTTACCTACTATCAGATAATCCTGTTTCATATTTGTACTGCTGAATTAGATTATCCAAATTTCTGCACAGCTGTAGTGTCACAGAAACAACCACTCTTTGCAGAACTTTTCCCATGTAAGGCAGAGTAGATGTGATTAAACCAATCCATTGTGGGTGCATCTTACATGCACAGTGTTGATGCAAAGCTCGTATCACTGCACAGAGGAACATGCCTTGACATGTGATTGGCTGAGCATGCAAATACTGAAGAGAAGTCATAGGCTGATGGGGACTGATGTGTTCCAGGTCAGATACAACAAAATCAAATCCTGTTTCATTCTCTTCAGGAATAGTCATTACCCTGTCTTCTAGAACAATCAGCTTCTGAAGCACCCTAAGAAGTTGTGACTGGAGTGTGCTGCCATTGTCAAATTCATCCTCTGAGAAATTGATAAGGCTGTCCTCTGAGAAACCTTCTTCCACAGCAACCATATTTTTACCTGCCATTTTTTCACTATGCCATTTCTGTACACTAAAGATAGATGACAGCAAACAATGAAGAATCACTTTCTGAACTTTGCACTTTGATAACATATCAGAGATAAAACTAGGGAAACCTTTTGCTGAGCTTTCTATTACTTTTGCCAGTTCAGTAAAGAGGAGAGTCAAAATTTCAATACTCATCATCTGCATGTTTCGATTGCCTATTAAATCTTGTGCAGTAACCTTGACATGAGTTGGGTAATGGCTACGCATGTAATATAAACAGAGGGAAATAAGAATTTCTATGTACATAGAACTCCGGAAGTTATGATTTGAGTCCACTGGAATGTGACTATAAAAGTCTTTGCCCATAACTGAGATCCGATGTCTGGCCAACAGATTCTGAAGCAGAGATAACTGAGGAGTATACGCATTATTTACACTAGTGGTTGAAATGGCATTTACAAAAGCAATAGGGTTAGTTTTTAAGATGGCTTTGATGGCAGAGAAAGCATACAGAGTCCTTGACGAATCATACAACTGGAGATATAGTAGCACATGTTGATAGAGAGGATGGATATTGAAATTGGGAGACTTTCGTGATCCTGGAGAACCCATATCACTCTCGATTTCTGAAATTTCTCCCTCACCACAGCTATACCAGTTCTCTAAATCCAGACCATCACTAAAGAATACACTGGTTTGTTTGAGTTTTTCATTTGAAGTTTTTTTCTTGTCATCATCCTTTTTTTTGGCAAGTTTTACTTTGGGTTTTGCTCCTGGCTGTTTACCTGATTCCTTAACAATTGTTTCTTTCTCTGAGACTTTTTCTGGTAATTTTTCTTTAAAGCTGAACTGAATGCTACTGTGACTTCTCTGTCTTGATTTGGTTTCTGTGGCAGCAACAGAAGAATCATGCAGAGTCTGTGTGGTTGCTGAAATACAGGGTGAGGAGCTATTTCTGGAGATTCCATTTGCCAAGCACTCACGGCCTTCCTCTGTAGACACAGAGAGAAACTGAGGACTTTCATTACTGAGCAAAGCATTCTGACTCTGCTGAGTGGACTGATCTTCATTTCTAATCATCTCCTCACCTATATCCAAATCACTGCCCTTTGGTGGCAGAGCTTCCATTTCTAACTCAGAGGTAACTGATGCAGATTCTGCTTCGAGGCCACTTACAACTTTACAGATTAGGTCAAACACTACCTGCTGAACATCATCATCTGGGGAGCTTGCCTGTGGCAGATGAGAATCCTCTTGGACATTCACGTTTTCAGGATCCACTTCATAACTTAAATTGTCCCCAGCAGAGGACTGTGAACATCCAGAGTCAGAACTCTGAAGTATTTCTATCTGTTGGTCTGGAAGATCAAAATCAGACACAACCATTGGAATTGTCTCACTACTGGTACTTAGCAGGGAAAGTCTGTCACTCAGTGGGTTAACAGTGAGGCTGAAGTTCTCGATTTCATCCATAGTAAGTGGCTTTTCACTATTTCCTTTTGATGCGATGAGTTGAGCTTGGCTTACTGCAGATGACAAAAATAGTAAATAAAGGAGGAAAAATACAAAATGTGTTAAAATAATTAAACTGTTGAAAGGTAGACTGAATTCAAAATTTTAAACATTTGTTCCATCACTGACTTATATTTTCTTATTAAATTACCTTTATCACTTTTTAGACATTTTAAGTCAGAAAATTATATAGATGACTATCAATTAGAATTCAGTAGGTTAATAACAGCATATTTAATTTAGACAAAATATAAAAATTTGCCCTCTTTTCCTCAAGATAAGGTATCCTTTTTACTGCAGGTTTAGATTTTATTTTTGTTTTCCTCCCTGGGTGATACTTCCCTTCAGTTATGCAATTTCTAAGAATTCAAATAGTTTAGCATATAGGCAAAAGTATAAATAGATAATCTCCTTGATTTTAATAAAATTCAACAAATATTTATGAATTATCTACTATGTTAAGATCCTACCTAAACTAGAAGATACCGAGGGAGGAGGGAAGCAAGAGGCCTCACTGCTCCTCTCTCAGGAGTTTAAAATTAGTAGGTGACCACAAATATCACTCATCCATTTCTGTACTTTTGGGGAAGCATATTATGTTGATAGCATTCTTTTAGAAAAGATAGAAATGCCAGTGACATATGAGTATTCAAATACTATCAAATTCATGATACAACAAGTGAGGTCTGAGACTGGTCTCAGAGGGGAGGTAAGAATTAAGCAGATAGGCAGAGGCTGTGGCAGTTAAAGTGCTACCAGCAGGATGTTCTCGTATAAGGAGGGCAGAGCAAGTTTGTAGATATTTCCTGGGGAAGGATATTTCCTGGGGAAGTGGTGGAAAGGAAGCTAGACAGAGGAACCAAAGTTTTGTAGCAATACACTAGAAATAGAGTAGGAGCATGATGGTTTGGTTCCAGCTTTGCCATTTACCAGCCATAGGAGAAAGCAAAGACATTCTAAACATAGCAACTTGCTTGATAAAATAACCTTTTTATTACTGACTTCACAGGGTTATTGTCAAGAGATATAAATAAGATATGGGAGAGTCTTTTGTTCCTAAAGTGTAATAAAGGGCCATTATCACTGTATAGAGGGTATCGCCTGACAGTTTATAAAGTGTGGACTTCATGGTAACAATAGTGAATATTTATAGAACACTTAGGATTTGCCAGTAACTGTACTAGGCATGTCACCATTGTGATTACATTTAATGTTCGTGACAAGGCCTTGTGTGGTGGGTATTATTTTTATTTTATAAACAGGAAAATGACCCATCAAAAATAAGATGTACATTATAGCCTTACTATTTATTCCCAGTGGAATATTTCAGAGCCTTTGCATGACCAGCATTGCTAAATAAGCTCTAAAAGAAATCCCATCAAAATTGAAGAACGTCTCTGACTACAGCTGTGGTTAATTCCTCCTCTGGGAAAGTGAACAGATAGAAGATATCCAAGAACTCTAAGATAGTCATTGATGTAGTACATTCCGGCATGGCCTACAGGCACAGTTAGTGCAAGAGGAGGGGAGGAAATAAGCCATGGAGAAAAGTATACTTGCAATTCTCTCGCCAATCACTGTGGTGTTTACATGTCACTTTAATAACTTAATTGTAAATAAAGATGTTCTACTTCTAGGTGATATTCACCATTGCTACAGGCAAAATTTTGCATGAAATGCTTGTTACTCTCCTCTCCTGGATAACATGGAGTCTTATTCCAGTAGCGTTCTGCTTGCACACGCTGTACTGAAACCCTCTGAGTTTTTGGGTGAAGCAGGAGCAGTAGCAATGGTTCCAAAACTCTTGCGATATCATGTCTTTGTAAAACTTGGTTCAGCCAGGCTTGTCCCACGGAGCTAGTAGAACCATCGAGACTGCTAAGGCTGTCTAACATGATGAACAGTGACCTAAAATAAACACCAATAATTAAAACAAAGAACAAAACACCTTTAATTTTAATGCTTTAATTTTTCTGAAATTAACACTGTAAGTTGTGTTTCCTATTTTTAAACAATATGCTATTTCTTTAAACAATATACTATTTATATGCAGTTTCATTAAATGTGAATACAGACGTACGAAGGCTGTGTCCCTGGCACCTAGAATGGTGGCTGGCACATAGTAAGGACTTGATGAAGAGTGGCACGATGAAAGGAAGGGTGCTGAGTGCTAGAGCTACGAAGGGGAAACCTGGTAGATAAGTGAGACTGTCATGCATCTCATATAGCTTAGATTTATAAAAAACTAATAAATTCTCTTTATAAAATTTATAAATTTCTATCTTGTACCCTTGCCAAAACAGAGGATTCAAGAAGAGACAACAATAAAATATATGACTGTAATATATGAACATAAAATACAACCCACCTGTCAAAAGAACGTGCAAAAGAAGACTTATTTATATGGAGATCCCTTGTTAGATGCCAAAGAACTGCAAACTTTGCATGTGCTTCCATCCTTATTTTCTAAGGAGGAATATGGGAGATTATTTTATTTTCTTGGAGATATGAAGTGATTTTGGAAAAATCAAAGTAACTATGTAGGAATATTATATCCAATGTCCAATAAACTTTTATTACATTTTTATGAAGTAGAAACAGAAAATTCTTGTATATAAACAGAAATAGTAAGCCAAAAGGGCCATATCACCCTGCCTTATAAGTAATTATTACTTAAAATTTAATCAATTTACTAGATTATTGTATAATACAGGACAGAAAAAGCTAATAATGTGCATTCATGACATCTTGAGCATTTTCTTCCCTCACCTTAATATAAATGCTTTTTCTCCTAGAAATTATACATTAATCTCAAAATTTTCATCACTTCTAAAGCTGATTAGACTAGAAATTTAAATACTTAAAATTATTTTTACACATTCAACATAAAATGGAAATTATGATATTACCAAATTTTTTATAATTTTCTTCTACTATTTATGGCATCCTTCAAGCAAAAGCCCCAAGAAGTCAGATTACAGCAGTTTAAATTATGTGTGCTAAGTAGTCAAAAGAGTGTTTGCTTTTTCTATGGGCATAATACATGCTTTTGTTATAAATAAAGGTTGTTTTAATTTTTCTCATGGCTATATATCTTTACTCAGAATTTAGGAATATTTCTTTAACAACGAAATGTTACACAAGTAAAAACAGGTATATAATCTGTCCGGGAATTATACTATGTTAAATTAAAAACACATGATTTTGTCGGGTGTGGTGGCGCAGGCTTGTAATCCCAGTACTTGGGAGGCTGAGACAGGAGGATCTGGGTTCGTGGCCAGTCTCATTTATTTAGTGAGGCCCTCCACAACTTAGTGAGACCCTGTTTCAAAATAAAGAATAAAAAATAGGGCTGGGGGTGTAGCTCGGAGGTAGAATGCCCCTGGGTTCAATCCCCAGTACTGCAAAAAAAAAAAAAAACCACGTGATTTTGCCAGGCACAGTGACATACACCTGTAATCTCAGCTATTTAGGTGCCAGCCTGAGCAACACAGCAAGACCTTCTCTCAAAACAAAACAAAGAGCCGGGCGTGGTGGCACACGCTTGTAATCCCAGTACTTTGGGAGGCGGAGATCGGGGTTCGCAGCCAGCCTCAGCTCTCTCTCCTCCTTCCTGCCTCTCTCTCTCTCTCTCTCTCTCTCTCTCTCTCTCTCTACTTAGTGAGGCCCTCCGCAACTTCGTGAGACCCGGTTTCAAAATAAAGTATAAAAAGAAATAGGGCCAGGGGTGTAGCGCAGAGGTAGAACGCCCCTGGGTTCAATCCCTGGTACCGCCAAAAAAAAAA
>PVJS01064929.1:0-10107 GCA_004027185.1 Glis glis | reverse complement strand
ATTCTGAATAATAATCATATGTTTGAAGAGTAACTGGCAAAGATTTTCAGTCTGTAGGCTCTCTCTTCATTCTCTTGTTTCCTTTGCTGTGCATAACCTTTTTAATTTGATGCCATCCCATTCTTAGTTCTTGGTATTATTTCCTGATCTTTAGAACTCCTATTGAGGAAGTTATTGCCTGCCCCTACATGTTGCAGTGTTGACCCTATGTTTTCTTCTTTCTTTTGCAAAGTCTGGTCTAATGATTATGTCTTTGATCCATTTTAAGTTAACTTTTATGCCAGGTGAGAAATAGGAATATAGTTTCATTCTTCTTCATGTGGATATTCAATTTTCTTTTCTCCAATTTATGTTTTTGATGCCTTTGCAAGGATCAGATGACTGTATCTGTGGGGTTTGTCTCTGTGTCTTCTATCCCATTAGTCTGTGTGTCTGTTTTTATGCCAGTACCATGCTGTTTTTGTTACTATGGCTCTGTAGTATAATTTCAAATCAGATTTGTGATACCTGCAGCATATTTTGTTGGAATTTTCTTGGCTATTCTGGGTCTTTTGTTCTTTGATAATAATTTTAGGACTTTTTTCTAGTTCTGTGAAGAATGGCATTGGTATTTTGATGGGGATTGCATTGAATTTATAGATTGCTTTAGGTAATGTGGCCATTTAAAAATATTACTTCTGCCTATCCATAAACATTGGAGATCTTTCCATCTTCTAGTGTCTTATTTAATTTCTTTCTTCAGTTGTCTTTAACTTTCATTGTAGAGGTCTTTCACCTCTTTGGGTAGATTTATTCCTAGGTATTTTTAGGCTATTATGAATGGAAACTTTTACCTGATTTCTTTTTCAGTGCATTCTTTATTGGTATATAGGAAAGCTATATTTTATGTTGATTTTGTATTCTGCTACTTTACTGAATTTGTTTATTAGCTCTGTAGTTCTTCTTGTGGAGCTTTTTGGATCTTCTAAGTGTAGGATCATATCATTTTCAAACAGTGATAATTTGACTTATGCCTTTTCTATTTGTATCCTTTTTTGTGTTACTGGGGATTAAAGTCAGGGGTGTTCAGCCTCTGAACTACACCCTAGCCCTATTTTATTTTTTAATTTTGAAACAGGGTCTCACTAAGTTGCAGAGGGCCTTGATAAATTGCTGAGGTTGACCATGAACCTATGATCCTCCTGTTTCAGCCACCCAAGTACTGGGATTACAGGCATGCATCACTGCACCCGGCTTGTTTACTTTTTATTTCCTTCTTTTGCCTAATTGATATGGCTAAAATTTCAAGTACTGTATTGAATAGGGGTGGTGAGAATGGACACCCTTGTCTTGTTATTCATTTTAGAGGAAATTCTTTCAGTTATTCCTGATTAAGTATGACGTCACCTTTGGGTTTGTTGTATTTGCCCATCAGAATGTTGATGTTCTGAAATTGCTCTCGAGTATTATTGGCAAGAACTTGACCCAGTGTTGACTGTGAAAGTGAAAACCTTTCAGTAATAACTGTCTCCACTCTTTATATTTCCAGGGAGATTGTTTCTATGGCTCTTATATAATCAGATTCCCTCTGTATCCTTCAGAGATGGATATGATCCCATGTTTTAGTCAAATTAAAGAACAAATAAGATTTGAAAAATGGCTTCCTGATGTGTCTGCTTCTTCAGTGGTGAGCTGTGAACAAGGATGCATCAGGTTCTCTGCCCTGAAATGCCAGGGATACAAGCTGTCACTAGATGTAAAGGAAGTCAACTTAGGGGTTAACAATACTCTCTGAGAACCATGGATAGCTCTAGAAAGAACTCTTTGCCATCTAGTAAAATTTTCAAATGACATTAAGTTACAGCTTGACTGAGAAGAATGAGATTTTATTAAATGACGGAACTAAGGTTTGAAAATGAAAACTGAGCCTGGTGTTGTGGCACATGCTTGTAATCCCAGTACTTGGGAGGCTGAGACAGGAGGATCACAGGTTTGAGACCAGCCTCAGCAACTTAGTGAGGCCCTGTTTCAACATAAAAATAAAATTGGGCTGGGGGTGTAGCTCAGAGGTAGAATGCTCCTGGGTTCAATCCCCAGTACCAAAAAAAAAAAGAAAACTATGCTAGGAAAAACAGGTAACACACGACATGCACACATACCCTCGCACTGCCTTCAAGTCCAAGTTGTTTCCTTTAGTGTGGATAGGATTTTAAGGTCAGCTACTTGTAGTTGAATTTTAGTGTTATGGGGAATATTTACAGCATTAGTGGCTCCAAACTGAGGAGGAGGCATGGGTCCATCATTTCTTAACTAGATGTTTTATGTAAGACCATGTTTTCCCTATTGCTATGGTTCCAAAAGTTGGAATACCAGATGACTGACAAGAATAAATTTGAATTCTAAAAGGCTTCCTGGCAGGGGACAAAGAAAGGTTATGTGGTTATCATTTTCTCTGTAACAATAAAGTGAAAAAACAAATACTAAAGAATACCAGGTGTTTGAATTTTGAAGCCATGTGAACTCAACACAATTCAGAAATACCAAGGAAGAATCCTGAAGACTTAACCATATGGCAACCTACATAGAGTGTATATTAAAAACACAGTGCCATTGAAATCCTAAAGATACACATTTTCTTTCAATACCCACCCTTTTAAGGATTTGAAATATGAAACCATGAACATGAAGAGACATAATTGTTTTCAATGTAAATACAATCTTCATTCAGGATAGTCAGGGTAAATTTCTTATCCTAGTAAATACAATATGTTACCTCCATTCTGTCTTTTCAAAATGTTTAAACCTGTTTATATATAAAATAGATTATGTCCTTTGGTGTTAAAATTAAGCTCTATATTTAACAGCAGAGAAGGATCCTAGCCCTTCAAAGCTATCTCTACTGTGAAGTACAAGTATTTTGAGACTATCGCAAGAAAGAAGAGATGTCTTTGGATATTTTATAAGGCTAGGGATTTGAATAAGGAGAGCCAAGTTAACGGAAGAGGTAAAGTTGGATACTGTCTTCAAAATGCCATTAAAGAAATATGAATAGAAAGCAAGGGCAGAATGGTTCATTGAAGATGAGGTGGAAATGGTGTTTGGGGAGAAAGGACCTGCCCTTAAATAAGAACCCACTTTGTGCCTCAGTCTATGTGAGTTCCTGACAGTAACCCTGAGGAGGTATGCCACGGGATCTTCATTTCACAGGTGAGGAGGGGGAGGCTGGCAGCAAGTCATCCTTATAACCACATCGGAGCCTGAAGGAATGGAAAGGGGTTAAGGATTTGCTGAAAGCAGAGAGTGCAGGCAGCAGTGCTGATGGAGATTGACCAGTATTGGTTACCAAAAAGAGTGCAAAAATAGCTAAAGCCCTGCATTACAAGAAAGCAAAGATTCTTTTCTCTCCCTTGTAACAAGCAAGCAGGCAGTTACCATAGCAACTAAGATAAGATATACAGGACACTGGAGAAAAGTTACATACGACTGGACTCTGAATGGGGAGTTAGAAATCACGCAGACTCTCACAAAGTTCAGACCAAATTAAAAGGTGAAGAGGCAGGCTGCATTAACCCAGTATTGATTACTAATAATAATGCAAAAGTAATTAAAGCCTTCTTACTTTAGAAAGCACACTCCCATGTTACAAAACAAGTTAACAACTACAGGGGCTGTTAAGCAGACAAGTTACCATAAGAGATAAAGATGTTAAAACTTACACAAAGACACAAGTATCAAGACTTCCTTTCTGAAGAGTTAGTAAAAATGAACAAAGAACAATGTGGGCCATGCAGCCCTATGATCAGTGATGTCAGACCAGTCTGTCCTTGTGAGGATGAACAAAAGGGGCTACCAAAAAAGTTAACACAGCAAAGATAACAGAGAGGGCCAGCCCTACTTTTTGGTGGGAAAGAAAGATTATTAGCTAGCAGGATAGGAGGGACAAGATAATAAATTCCTATATAAAGACTGAGGTTTCAAAGGCAAATAGTGTCTTGCTCCTGAGACACTCCATCACATCTCTCTGACTGACGCTTTCCTTGCTCTGTCTCCCCTCCCTGCCTGTAATAATATAACCTTGTTTAAGCTTGCAGCAGTTATGGCTTTTATTTCTATACTAGCTGAAAGCAAGGACCCACAGTGACGTCATCCCAAACCGTAACAGTGCCAGGGTGGTAAACCAGCCCTTGCCACATTGAAACAGATCCCTCCCCACTATTTTGAAGCTGATTTTATTTTTAATTATATTTTTCATTGGTGCATTTTAATTGTACATAGTAGTGAGATTCATAATGACACATTCATATATTCACATAACATAATTTGGTCTGTTTCCTTCCCTGTTCCTCCTTTTTCCCCTCCCCTCGTCCCTCCCCCAATCCACTTCCACTACTCATCTGGTCTGTTATTTTCATGAGATCCCTTTCTTTTTTCTTTTTACCCTCTAGCTTCCCGATATAAGAAAACATGAGGCCCTTGATTTTCTGAGTCTGACTTATCTCAGCATAATGTTCTCCATTTCCATCCAGTTTCCTATAAATAATTTTGTTTTCATTTATACCTGAGTGAAACTCCAATATACCCCATCTCTTTATCCATTTATATGTTAATGGAGCACCTAGATTAATTCCATAACTTGGATATTATGAATTACATTGTTATAAACATGGGTATGCATGTATCATTATTCTGACCCTAATTCTTTTTTAAATTCTGACTTTAATTCTTTTGGAAAGATAGCAGGGAGTGGTATAGCTGAGTCATATGATGGTTCCATTCTTAGTCTTTTGAGGAACCACCATACTGATTTCCATAGTGGCTATACTAATCTACAATCTCACCAGCAGTGTATAAATATTCCTTTATCCCCACTTTCTTGCCCGCATTTGTTACTCATATTATTTTTATTGGTTCATTGTGATAATGCATCATGATGAAGTTCAGAGTGATAGAGGCATACATGGACACAGCACTTGGTGAACCCTCCCCCAGATCCCACCCAACTCCCTCTTCCCTGTGTATGACATTGTGATTGACATTGATAAATTTGTGTATGTACATTATGTCCATTGAAGCGTTTCTTTCATTCAGTCTCTGTTATGGTCCATTACACTTCTACATGTCCATCTTCTTAGAGATGGGTGATCTTCAATTGAGAAACTCACACACAGGCAAGAGGAGGGCTGCTTACCACTCTTACTTTATTAAGAATATAGCAACTTATATAGGCAATCAGAGGTCTTACTGTGTTATTACAACAAAGAAGTCTTCATGTGTAAATATAAAACTTCATGGGAACAAGAACTAGATAAACTTACACAGTAATCTACAAGGATACTAGGCCCATGGCTTTTATGCTAGGCAGAACTCCAAGTCACTCAAGGCCAGCCCTTTGTTCTCAGAGTTTAGCAATTTGCCTGTCAGAAAACACATTATGGGTCAGGGTCCCTTCATCTTCTGTTATTAAGTACAGAGGCATGGAACATACTTAACTGTGCATCTGCTAATATGGGCATCATAATTAGAGTTTGATGTTGTTCGTTAACTTGTAGGCATAACTGTCTAATAGCACAGATAATCCCTATACATAGAAATAATAAACAGCCTATTCCAGCAGTAATCAAAATTCTAGTATTAAAGCCAGAGAACCAATTAGCTGGGTTTAACCAATGAAACCCTTGCTTAATAGATTGAAAGGTATATTGAGAGAACTGTGTATGAATATTTTGCAACTGGTTGTCTAATAGATTTTGTAAATACCCAATGTTGTCATGGAGGGATGTATTGAAAACTCCAAGTAAATGTTTCTTTACTGATTGCCAATTATCATAGGAATTACTAAATGGGAGAGCAGTAACACAATGTTTAGTAAATTGCCAATCACATTTTAATTGTAACCGTACAGCCATAGCAACTTGTCCTCCTAACCATTTTACAGCTGATTTCAGAGCTTGTAGTCTAGCCATAATTCCTCTATCAATTTTCACTTGCATTTCTAATTTGTTAGTGACATTTGTGAGAACATTTTTAACTGCTTCAGCTGTATGAATGTTGTCTATTAAAGAAACAATTGCTACAGCAGCCATAGCGACAATGACAACTGTCAAAACAATAAAGGCTATAAGGGTTGATAGAAACCTTTTAAGTATGATCCATTTTAAAGACTCTAAAAGAATATGTAAACTGTGCTCTTCAGTCCAAGAGTGATTGAGCTTCACAGGGAGCCAAATTGCAGCTCTTTTCTTCAGCAGTGTAACAAATGATATATTATTGTAATTACATTACAATATATCAAACAATCTGAAAACCAATAAGGAGGGGAAATAGCAGTGTTATACATATGAGTCGTGTCAATAACTGGGGGCACACTCCCCCATAACAATACATATGGCTGAGTGGTACAAATCATAACAGAATTAGTAACATTATTGGGCAATGATAAACAGTAATTTCCATGAAATTTACTATAATAACCATGAGAAAACTTTGGCTCAAAAAAAGGAAGACTTAACCTCTACGATTGTGAATGTGGGGGACTTATATGTCCTTCTGAGTCCATAAATTGTAAAATAGGTCCAGACAGTCCATGTTTATTCCAGGTAATAGATTACCTGGAATATTCTCCAAATTTCAAGGTTTTATTGCTGCTTTTTAATTTACCATGTGGTCCCCAATCCAACAAAGTAGCATTATATATTTTATTCCTCTGAGGATCCTCCATCTGACATGGGGATATTGTGGTACTGGGACAGAGCAATTATCTTGTTTATTGATGGAGATGATGACTGATGATGCCAATATAAAGGTGAGATTAGCTAGTTGATTATTTTTCTTTGGTAATATAATTAAGGTTGTGGCTTTATTTGTACACATGATGTATGATTAGAAGTAGTGAAGCAAAACGGCGGATTGCTGGAAAGAAGCATGATCAGGGTATTGCCTTGGTATTGGTGATATACTGGGAGGCCACCACTCGGTGGGATCCACATTCATCCTGTCCAATCAGAATCATTAGAAGCAATGGGGGGGGTCTATATGCCACCAAGTTAGTATAGAGAACAAAGGAGGGTTATTATGTGTGCTCAAGAAGTATAATTGCAGGAAGCGATGGGAAGAAACAAAAGGCACATACAAACAGAAAAAGTACTCACATGCTTTGCTTGTCATGATATAACTGCTAAATAAACTAAAAATAAAGAAGTAATCATAGCTGGAGTTACACCTTCTCTTAGAACTTCTTGGGCTTCCTGATCCATCTTTTTTAATTGCCCCCATGTTGATGGGTCAGCTCTTTGAGTGAGATGTGTTTGGTATGGCTGTAAAGAGATCCATTTCATCTGGAATGTCAAGTTTTTCATCTTTTGGGTCTAACCAGAGCTTGACCCATTTTGTTGCCACCCATTGGAGTACATTATCTGTAACAATACAAAAAGAGCCTCTCTTCCAGCATTTAACAACAAAGGACCTTCCCATGAATCTAAGTATGGTGTCTGTACCAAGACTTGCCGCTGTAGCTCAAACTGTGGTGGCGATGAATGCCTCTGAAAAGCAGACAGGCCATCATTGCAAATACTTTAAAAATTTAGGGTAAATAATGTATGGTTAAGAATATTATATGGGGATGCATCTGTTTTCCCCTTTTTTATTTTAAAGAGATATATTTTAAAGGTTTTATGTTGTTTTTTTTACGACACCTTGACCAGTGTTGTTATATGGTATTGTAGTGGAATGTGTTATATCCCAATTGTTGAAAAAAATGTTGTACCAATATACCAGTGAACTTTAGTCTGTTGTTAGTTTTGATATATAAAGGCAATCCCATTACCGCTATAGTAGAAAGTCAATGTTGAATAGATTTTTTTTTAAAATTTACCTTAGCATGAAGAGTGGCATAAACAAATCCTGAATAAATATCTACTGAAACAAAAATATACCGCAATTTTTTTAAATGAGGAAAATGAGTAACATCCATTTGTCATATATGATTAGCATGAATACCATGGGGGTTAACTCCGTCTCAAGCAAATGGAGAAGGAGACAATAAATGTTGAGCACATGTAAAACATCCCTGTAAAATAGATGAGGCTTATTGTTTAGTAATGTTAAATTTTAGTCTAAGTGCCTTGGCATTACAGTGATGAATTTCATGAAATTGAGTAGCTTTTGAAAAGGCATCACATATATGGAGAGCAAAAATTTCAGCCTCTTTATCTGTAATATCATTTTGGGGAGATAAGAAACCAGATAATTTTGAATGAGATCGAATATGAGTGATAAATGAGGGATGTGGGTTTTGTTTGTTTGTTTTGTACTAGAAATTGAACCCAGGGCATTCTACCTCTGAGCTATACCCCCAGACCTATTTTGTATTCTTTAATTTGAAACAGGTTCTCACTAAGTTGCAGAGGGCCTCACTAAGTAGCTGAGACTGGCCGTGAACCCGGATCCTCCGTTCTCAGCCTCCCAAGTACAGAGATTACGAGCGTATTCCACCATACCCAGTAGGGATATGTGTTTTGAATAATAATTTTTGTATAGCTAAAAAGTGTTGCAAATGAGGTTTGTTTGGAGCTTTTTAACAAAATAATCAGCTAATAAACGAACAGTTAATGCCACATAACTAGAATCTGAAATAATATTGAAGGGTGTATCACACCAAGTAGTTAATGTTAAGCTAATTGCGGCTAGTTCAGCATGTTGAGTAGTAGTATGTCCACATGAAAAGCTAGTTACCCAGACTCCATTATTTAACCAAGCAACAACGGCCTTACCAGTACGACTAAAGCCATCAGTAAAGACAGTTGGGGTAGATTGTATTATGATAGATGGGACAAAGTGATGCATGGTAAAAATTTTAATAATGGATCAGAATACATTTGCCAGAAATATGTCCCCCAAAATTACTTTAGGCACTTTGTCATTTTAAACTGGTAGTTAATAAAGTATGTAAGGTGTCTTGAGAGACAGAGATAAGAATTTTATGTGGGTCAGCTCCAGTTAATTGTAGACATTGTCATCTTTTTTGGCAATTAAAGATGTAAATAAATCTTTAATAGGTGTAATTACTTTAGAATATGAGTGGGGCAGAAATAAACATTTTACACATCTCACTTCAGAATCAAATTGAGCTATAAGACCCATGGGACTATGTTTAGTATGAAATATAAATAATATGATAGGAAGAGATAAAGAGATACGATGAATAAAACAGGAAGCTATAGCTTGTTTTACCCAATATAATTTTTTTTAGCCTCTGGAGTAAAAGTTTGAGGTGAAGTAGGATCAGAAGGGTGCTTTAGGAGACTAAAAAGGTTAGTTAACTGGGCTGTACACAACCCTAAATAGGGGCATAGCCAATTTGAAGTAAAGTTTGTAAGGTGACAAATAGTTTTAAAAATTGGTAGTTAGGAATTTGTTTAATTTGGGCTGTTTTAATTATTTTAAAGTATATACCACATATTTTGAGTTAGCCATTATTTTTAATGATTGATTAGGGAATTGATTGAGGCAAAGAATGACTGTAGTCAATTTTGTCTTTTGTTAGGGAATTTTATTGGTTAGTAAACCAGGTCTTAAATGACAGTAAATTTAAGAGATTATCTTGATAAAATATCTTTTTAAAGCTAGGTTTTAGTAAATGTTATTAAGAGCAGAAAACCCTATTGTTTTAAATATAAAGAACATAGGAAGTTGCTTTAATAAAATGGAAAAAAAATATTCTTAAGGCTAGCTTTTGTAAAATTTTATCAAGAGCAGATTTCTTAAGAAAACCTAATTGTTTTTAACATATAATGAATGTATTAAATGTGACTTTTAGAAAACCTTTTAAATAATTTAGGTTGTGCATATTAATGAAGACATATGTC
Source organism: Glis glis (assembly GCA_004027185.1). NCBI lineage: Eukaryota > Metazoa > Chordata > Mammalia > Rodentia > Gliridae > Glis > Glis glis. The sequence continues at coordinate 265 of PVJS01064929.1, read as the reverse complement.
CCTTCTTTTTTTGTGATTGGCTAATCTCACTTAACGTAATGTTCTCCAGATCTTTCCATTTTCTTTCAAATGCTGTTATTTTGTTCTTCTTTATTGCTGAGTAGAATTCCATTGTGTGTATTTCCCATAATTTTGTAATCCATTCATCTGTTGATGGACATCTAGGTTGGTTCCATAATTTGGCCACTGTGAATTGTGCTGCTATGAACATGGGTATGCATATATTACTGTTATTTTCTAGTTTCAATCCCTTTGGTATGATACC
>PVJS01064928.1:0-10108 GCA_004027185.1 Glis glis | reverse complement strand
CCTCCCTCCCTCCCTCCCTCCCTCCCTCCCTCCCTTCCTTCTTTCTTCTCTCTCTCCTCCTCTCTCCCTCTCCTCTCTCCTTCCTTCCTTCCTTCCTTCCTTCCTTCCTTCCTTCTTTCCTTCCTCCCTCCCTCTTTCCCTCCCTCCCTCCCTCCCTCCATGGGTTGAACCCAGGAGCAGTCTACCTCCAAGCTATACCCCCAGCCATTTTTGTGTGTGTGTATTACTGGGGATTGAACCCAGGGGCCTTCTACCTCTGCGCTACAACCCCAGCCCTATTTTATTTTTTATTTGGAAACAGGGTCTTGCTAAGTTTCTGAGAGCCTCACTAAGTTGCTGAGGCTGGCCACGAACCTGCAATCCTCCTGTCTCAGCCTCCCAAGTACTGGTATTACAGGTGTGCACTACCTGGCTACCCCAGCCCATTTATTTATTTATTTATTTATTTATTTATTTATTTATTTATTTATGTGGTACTGGGGATTGAACCCAGGGGGATTCTACCTCTGAACTACACTCTCAGCTCTATTTTATTTTTTATTTTGAAACAGGGTCTCACTGAGTTGCAGAGGGCCTCACTGAATTGCTGAGGCTGGCCACAAACCTGCGATCCACCTGTCTCAGCCTCCCAAGTACTGGGGTTACAAGCGTGCACCACTGTGCCTGATATTTCTCACTAATTGAACAAAGAAAGGACAGATTTTCCCATTGATTCTTACACTGTTTTGAATGCTGGACGAAGAAAGGAGCACAAAACTAGGAAGTTAAGGAAAAAGAAGAAAAGGTACATCTGTCTACAGAAGCACTTGTCATGGTAGTTAAAATCGATTGGAACTCAACAAATATTAGGCAGGTACACTGATCCAACAGGGCGCATTGCATTCCACAACAGGCTCCTAGGAGAAATGTGAAACAATTCTCCATTTGTTCCAGAGAGCAGTTGTTTTTAAATGAGTAAGGCTTGGAGCAAATGGAAAAATAGAAGAGCTGGCAGGTCAGCTATTTGCTTTTCCTACTTCCATTTCCTTAATTTATCTCTCTAAGCAGGAGACAGAAACAAAAACAGACTAAAGTGCCTACTGGAGTTTTTCAATTGAAATATCACAAGCTGGGCGTGGTGGTGCATGCTTGTAATCCCAGCACTTGGGAGGCTGAGACAGGAGGATCACAGGTTTGAAGCCAGCCTCAGCAACTTAGTGAGACCCAGTTTCCAAATAAGAAAATCGGGTTGGGGGTATAACTTGGAGGTAGAATGCCTCTGGGTTCCATCCCCAGTACCAAAAAAAAAAAAAAAACAATTGAAATATCACCACTCTAAGGAGCCCTCCACTTCCAAATCCCACCCGGCACCCTCCGCTCACACTGTGCAGCCTGCCTTGCGAGAGAAGGGGAAGGTGCCAGTCCTGTGGCCAGGTAGTGATAACAGTACTCACCAAGCTGAGAGAGCACCTACCTTGGTAATAGGCACAGTGCTAAGGATATCTCAATCCACTTAATCCTGGGAGATGTGTGTGTGAGTGTGTGCGCGCGCGCGTTGCGCGTGTGTTAATTACTGGGGCAGCTTTACCACTGAGCTACAATCCCAACTAATTTTTTTTTTGGTACTGGGGATGGAACCCAGAGGCATTCTGCCACTGAGCTATAGCCTCAGCCCTATTTTTTAATTTTTATTTATTTTTTTTTTCTGTGGTACTGGGGAAGGAACCTGGGGCATTCTACTTTTTTAATTTTTATTTATTTTTTTTTTCTGTGGTACTGGGGAAGGAACCTGGGGCATTCTACCTCTGAGCTACACCCCCAGCCCTACTTTATTCTTTTTATTTTGAAACAGAGTCTCATTAAGTTGAGGAGGCTGGCCACGAACCTGTGATCCTCCTGTTTCAGCCTCCCAAGTACTGGTATTATAAGTGTGTGCCACCATGCCCGGCTTTAATTTTTATTTTGAAACAGGGTTTCTCTAGGTTGATGAGAGTCTCACTACTTGCTGAGGCTGTCCTTGGACCTGGGATCCTCCTGTCTCAGCCTCCCAAGTACTAGGATTGCAGGCGTGTTACACCACACCCGGCCTTTTTATTTTATTTTGAAAAAAGATTTTCCTAAACTGTATGAGGCTGAACTTGAGCTTGTGATCCTCCTGTCTCAGCCTCCCAAGTACTGGAATTATAGGCATGCACCACCATGTCTGGAACTGTCTTAATATATTAATTACTTATATTTATTTATTAATTATTATTTTATTATTATTGTGTGTGTGGTACTAGGGATTGAGCCCAGGGTCACTCTACCACTGAGCCACACCCCCACCTCTTTTTATTTTTTATTTGGAAATAGGGTCTGGCTGGCATGGTGGCACACACCTATAATCTCAGTACTTGGGAAGCTAAAACAGGAGATTGTAGGTTCAAGACCAACCTCAACAATTTAGCAAGACTCTCAGCAACCTAGTGAGACCGTGTTTCAAACAAAAAATAAAAAGGCCTGGTGGTGTAGCTCAGAGGTAGAATAATGCCCCTGGGTTCAATCCCCAGTAACACACACACACACACACACACACACACACACACACAGAGTAAATACGTTAAAGGAAGGAAGGAAGGAAGGAAAGAAAGAAAAGAAAGAAAGAAAGAAAGAGAGAGAGAGAGAGGAGAGAAAGAAAGAAAGAAAGAAAGAGAAAGAAAGAAAGAGAAAGAAAAAGAAAGAAAGAAAGAAAGAAAGAAAGAAAGAAGAAGGAAAGAAAGAAAGAAAGAAAAAGAAAGAAAGAAGCAGAAAGAGCTGGGTGCAGTGCCACACACCTGTAATCCCAGCACTTGGGAGGCTGAGATAGGAGGATTGCAGGTTTGAAGCCAGCCTTAGCAGTTTAGTGAGGCTCTCAGCGACTTAATGAGACCCTGTTTCAAAATAAAAAATAAATCTCTTCTCTACTTAGTGAGGCCCTCCACAATTTCGTGAGACCTGGTTTCAAAATAAAGTATAAAAAATAGGGCCGGGGGCGTAGTGCGGAGGTAGAATGCCCCTGGGTTCAATCCCCGGTACCGCAAAAAAAATAAAATAAAATAAGACTGGGGGTATATCTCAGAGGTAGAATGCCCCTGGGTTCCATCCCCAGTACCACACACACACACAAAATAAAAATAAAGAGGAAGAAGAAAAATATATAATGCAACACAAAAAAGTTACCTTTAATCTGAAGCATGGTATATTTTGCAAATACAGATATATAATTGTACCTGAGGAAATGTGCTTAATAAAATTTAAAGACTGCCCCATGAGGAATGAGTGTATGAATTCACATAAATAATGGTTTTGAGCTGGGCATGGTGGCACATGCTTATAATCCCAGTACTTGGGAGGCTGAGACAGGAGGATAGCAGGTTCACGGCCAGCCTCAGCTACTTAGTGAGGTCTCACAACTTAGTGAGACCCTGTTTCAAAATAAAGAATAAAAAATGGGGCTGGGGGTGTAGCTCAGAGGTAGAAAGCCCCTGGGTTCAATCCCCAGTTCTGCAAAATAAATAAATAAAAAATAAATGGTTCTGTATACACAGGCCAATGAATACTAACTGCATTTGTTATTTCATTCACAAGAAGGAGGACCGGAAAGATCTCAGATCACACTTGATTTCAACACACCAAGCCAAACAACTAATAAACCACCCACAAAGAATGAAACTATTTTGAACTCGTCATTCTGCAAATACAAATTATAATAATAAGATATGCATGGAATTGTGCAAGGTAGAAAGTACCTGACCTTTTATTGAAAAGAGGAGGAGCCAAAGATCCTGAGAGGGTTGGGACCGGTCTGTACTCAGTCCCTGGGGAACTTCCTGTTGTCACCACACCTCTGGATTCATTTTCTGAGCTTGTCGCCAGCAAAACCCGAGGTGGAAACTGTAAGGCTCTGCGAAGCAAATCATCCTTCTTATGAATGTGACACACGTTGTCTCCAGCTCCCATATGCTGAGGTTATACTTACTCATCAGTTTGATTTGCTTGGTGAGATCAGGTAGGTCATTTATCAGATGATTTTCTTAAATATTTTAAAAATATTAGTAGCATTTTCATTTTGCATTTATCATGCTATTTCCTTCAGTGAACTTTTAAAATTCTATATGGTCATTTTCAAGGAAAAAAGATATGGGTTAATGAACTTTCTGGACCTGAAAAAAAAATTTTCAATAGTAAAAGAAGCTATTATTTCTTTGCATTAACTTTTTCTTATGTACAAAGTTAAATATGCTGAAAAATCTAGGATAGTGTTATTTTATTTCATAGATAAATTTTCTGTGCATTTCCAGTCTGAAATGAGAGCACTTATTATCTGGATATGTATGTATGTATGTATGTATGTATGTATGTATATGGAGCTGGGGATCAAACCCAGTGTCTTAAGCATGCTGAGCAAGCACTTTACCACTGAACTACACTGAACTCCAGTCCCTACTTAGTGGAAATTTAAATTTTTATTTTATGATAATCAGTATATACAGGGTAGGTTTTTAATACTTTCATGCATCTAAGGTATATTTACATTATTCTTATTCTTATTTTTTTTTTTTTTGGCGGTACCAGGGATTGAACCCAGGGGCATTCTACCTCCAGGTTATACCCCCAGCCCTATTTTTTATTCTTTATTTTGAAACAGGGTCTCACTAAGTTGCAGAGGGCTTTACTAAGTAGCTGAGGCTGGCCACGAACCCAGATCCTCCTGTCTCAACCTCCCAAGTACTGGGATTACAAGTGTGCACCACCACGCCTGGCTTACATTATTCTTATAAAAAACATAATTTCAATCCAGGCACAGTGGTGTATGCCTGTAATACTAGTATTTGGGAGGCTAAAACAGGAGGATTGCAGGTTCAAGGCCAGCCTCAGCAATTTCGTGACACCCTCACCAACTTAGTGAGACTCTGGTTTATTTATTTATTTATTGCAGTACCGGGGATTGAACCCAGGGGCGTTTTACCTCCGAGCTACACCCCCGGCCCTATTTTTTATACTTTATTTTGAAACCAGGTCTCACGAAGTTGCAGAGGGCCTCACTAAGTAGCTGAGGCTGGGCACGAACCCGATCCTCTGGTCTCCGCCTCCCAGGTACTGGGATTACAAGCGTGCGCCACCACGCCCGGCACGAGACTCTGTTTTAAAAATAAAAAAATATATATAATACGTCTGGGGGCTGTGGCTCAGAGGTAGAATGCCTCTGGGTTCAATCCCCAGTACCACACACACACACACAAATTTTTTTAAAAGCATAATTTTATATACATAAATTTCCTACAATGATAAATGGCATATTGATAGCTTGAAAATTATTAATCATAATGAAGAAATCAAAATTAAAACACTAAGCCGGGGGTGGTGGCGCATGCTTGTAATCCCAGTACATGGGAGGCTGAGACCGGAGGATCGGGTTCATGCCCAGCCTCAGCTACTTAGTGAGGCCCTTTGCAACTTAGTGAGACCCTGTTTCAAAATAAAGAATAAAAAATAGGGCTGGGGGTGTAGCTCGGAGGTAGAATGCCCCTGGGTTCAATTCCCAGTACTGCCAAAAAAAAAATGAAAACACTAATATACATGATAAAGCAACACACACATGCACCTAACACTTCTGTGTCTTTTTAGGAATATAATTCTTTTTCACTTAGTTTGTGGTCATTGAAGATTGGTATAATTTTCAAAGAGCAAGGGTGAAGCATAGTATATATTAAGATCCATAAAAATTTTTATAACTTTTGAACTAAGAAACCTACTACTGGGAATTTATTTTAAAGAAATAGGTTTTTTTTTGGCGGTACTGGGGATGGAACCCAGGGGCATTTTGCCTCTGAGCTACACCCCCAGCCCTATTTTTTATTCTTTATTTTGAAACAGGGTCTCACTAAGTTGCGGAGGACCTCACTAAGTAGCTGAGGCTGGCCGTGAACCTGAGATCCTCCTGTCTCAGCCTCCCAAGTACTGGGATTACAAATGTGTGGCAGGAAATAGTTTTTAAGCCAGGCATGGTGGCACATGCTTGTCATCCTATACTTGGGAGGCCGAGATAGGAGGATCGCAGGTTCCAGGCCAGCTTCAGCAACTTAGTGAAACCCTATTTAAAAAAAAAAAAAGCCGGGCATGGTGATGCACGCTTGTGATCCTAGTACTTGGGAGGCTGAGACAGGAGGATCGGAAATAGGGCTCAGGGTGTAGCTCAGAGGTAGAATGCCCCTCATCCCCAGTACCACACACACAAAGAAGAAAGAAAGAGAGAGACACACAGAGAGAGAGAGAGAAAGAAAAAAAGAAGGAAAGAAAATTTTTTTTCTTATACTAAAGATTTTTAAACTGAGAAGTCAGCATTTTAAGGTATTTATTATCATTTTTTAATTTAAAAACAACATAAATTTAGAGATAACTATAGAGGAGGAGGCTAATTCTAACACATAAACTCAATGATGCTGTGGGTATGTACTTCTCATTAAATATCTCTATTTGCAAAGATGGAATAATGTCCACTTGATTTTTTTGTGACCCACCTTTTTTTCCCCTTGTACTAGGGATTGAGCCCAGGGTTGCTCTACAACTGAGCTACATCGCCAGCCCTTTTTATTATTATTATTATTATTATTATTATTGTTATTGTTATTATTATTAATTTTGAGACAGGGTCTCACTAAATTGCCAAGGCTGGCCTGGAATTTGTAATCCCCTTGCCACAGCCTCCTGAGTGGCTGGGATTACAGGCATGTGCCACCAAACGGGGCTTGTGACCCACCTTTTTACTTAACAACTACTCATAAGTAAAGTTCTGTTTTAAATAATTCTAGAAGACTGTCATGCTGCATGATAGCATCTAAGCAGACAAATATAACTATCAACTGTAGCTAGAAGGAAAAAACATAATTATAGCTGTAAGCTAAAACTAGATTTCTCAGTGTCTACAAAACTATGAACTTAAAACTTCGGTGGAGGAGGGTGTTATTCATTCATCTGATAACAAGCAGAAATTATTAGTCACAAATACTTTGACTTTTTATTTCTCTCTTTTGTCTTGCAGTTCAAAAATTAGCAAGTATTAAGGTGGGTTCAGAAATTCCAAAGATAAGTTATTCCTGTTCAGAGATCTTTGTTTTGTTGTTCTAATCTTTTTGAAGTCATGTGAGGAATGTTTGCCATAATCTTACCAGTGAACAAAGCAATGGCTAGCCAGCTCTCTAGTGGACGGGAATCACCTGAGGGGAAGGTGGTAAAAAAAATGCAGAGACTCCACTCAGCAGATCTGGGGAGAGATTTGCAGGAATTTGTTTTTAACAAGTCCTTGAGGTTTTCAGCTGCAGATGGTCCAAAAAACACACGTTGATATATATTGTTCTACTTTGTTTTAAGGATATATACATTTTTTTCCCTCCAGTACTGGGGATCAAACTCAGGCGTTCTACCTCTAAGCTATACCTCCAGGCCTATTTTATTTTTTATTTTGAAATGGGGTTTTGCTAAATTACAGTGCACTGGCCGGGAACTTGCAATCCTCCTGTCTCAGCCTCCCAAGTACTGGGATTACAGGCATGTGCCACCATGCCCGGCTCAGAGTAATTTTTAAATATACTTATAAACCAGGCGTGGTGGTGCATGCCTGTAATCCCAGTACTTTGGGAGGCGGAGACCAGAGGATCTGGGTTCGCGGCCAGCCTCAGCTCTCTAGCTCTCTCTTTCTCTCCCTGTCTCTCTCTCTCTCTCTCCTTAGTGAGGCCCTCTGCAACTTCATGAGACCCGGTTTCAAAATAAAGTATGAAAAATAGGGCCGGGGGTGTAGTGCGGAGGTAGAACGCCCCTGGGTTCAATCCCTGGTACCACAAAAATATATATATATATATACTTATAAACCAGGCATGGTGGTGCATGCCTGTAATCCCAGTAGTTGGGAGACTGAGACAGGAGGATCACAGGTTTGAGGACAGCGTCAGCAAGTAGTGAGACTCATCAACCTAGCAAGACCCTGTTTCAAAACAAAACATAAAAAGGCTGGAGGAGAGCTGGGCATGGTGGCGCACTCTTGTAATCCCAGTACTTGGGAGGCTGAGACAGGAGGATCACAGGTTTGCAACCAGCCTCAGATACTTAGTGAGGCCCTCCAGAACCTAGTGAGATCCTGTTTCAAAAGAAAGAATAAAAAAATAGGGCTGGGGTGTATCACGGAGGTAGAATGCCCCTGGGTTCAATCTCCAGTACCGAAAAAAAAAAAAAAAAAAGGCTGGGGGAACCAGGCGTGGGAAACACCTGTAATCCCAGTACTTGGGACGCTGAGACAGAAGGATCACAGGTTAGAGGACAGTTTCAGCTACTTAGTGAGACTCTCATCAACCTAGCGAGATCCTGTTTCCAAATAAAAATAAAAAATAGGAATGGGGGTGTAGCGTGGAGGTACAATGTCCCTGGGTTCAGTCCCCAGTGCTGTGCATGCGTAAAGCATAAAGTTTAATTTTAAATAGGGCATAGTAAGAGATTAACAATAGTTATAAAAGAGAATGACTATAACAATATACTGTTACAAAAGTTTGTGAAGCTGGGCATGGTGGTGCATGCCTGTAATTCCAGGATTTGGGAGTCTGAGACAGGAGGATCACAGGTTTGAGGCCAGCCTGAGCAATTTATTGAGACCCTCAGCAACTTAGTGAGATCCTGTTTCAAAATAAAAATAAAAAGGGCTGGGGATGTAGCTCGGAGGTAGAATGCCTCTGGGTTCAGAACCAAATAAAAAAAGTTTATGAATGTGGTCTCTCAAAATATCTTAATCTATTGTACTATAATTTCAAACTGTGGTCACAAGTAATTGAAACTGTGGAAAGGGGGGAACTACTTTCTACTTTTTTTTTGAGATGGAGTCTCCCTTTTTGCCCAAGTTGGCCTCAAATTTATTATCCTCTTGCTTCAGCTTCCTGAGTTGCTGGGATTATAGGAATATGCTAAGGGGACAGGCGTGGGGAATTACTGTAACACCCAAATCAGAGAATTAGTTCCTCCGGTATCGGAAATCCTCTCGAATGACTTATAACTGTGAGTGAGAGTGTGCGTGTGAGTCATCTTTCTCATTTGTGGAGGCAAAGGTGAGTTAGGGGTGTGAATGTGCATATTTATGCATATGATTAAGAGGTGAGAGTGAAGCTAGGCATGGTGGCACACACAGTACTTGGGAGGCTGAGACAGGAGGATCACAAGTTCAAGGACAGCCTGCACAATTCAGAAGGACCCTGTCTTTAAAAAAAAAAAAAAGGCAACTCTCTCAGTGGTAGAGTGCCCTGGGTTCAATCTCCAGTACAAGAAAAAAGAAAGAGAGATAAGAGTGAAAAATGTGACATCTCATTTGCTTTCTTGATTGCATTAAAAATCCAGTGGATTGTTAAGAGATGCCCTTCAGATCAAAATGACATTCTGCCCATCTTCTTGCCAGTCTCTGCCCAGAGTACAAGAGGAGCAAAAACTATTCTACCAAGTTTGCCCCTGACCAACTGTGCTCCCTTCCCAATCTGGCTGAGGACAAGTTCTTCATGCTAAATTCCGTGTAGGCTTCTGCATAAAAAATCTAAACTTAAGCTGGGCATGGTGGCACACGCCTATAATTCCAGTACTTGGGAGGCTGAGACAGGAGGATCCGGGTTTGCGGCCAGCCTCAACTACTTAGTGAGGCCCTCTGCAATTTAGTAAGACCCTGTTTCAAAATAAAGAATAAAAAGTGGTGGCGCACGCTTGTAATCCCAGTACTTTGGGAGGCGGAGACCGGAGGATCCGGGTTCGCGGCCAGCCTTAGCTCTCTCTCTCTCTCTTTCCCTGTCTCTCTCTCTCTCTCTCTCTCTCTCTCGCTCGCTCGCTCTCTCTCTCTACTTAGTGAGGCCCTCCGCAACTTCGTGAGACCGGTTTCAAAATAAAGTATAAAAAATAGGGCCAGGGGCGTAGCGCGGAGGTAGAACGCCCCTGCATTCAATCCCCGGTACCGCAAAAAAACAAACAAACAAATAAACAAAACAAAATAAAGAATAAAAAATAGGACTAGGAGTGTAGCTCGGAAGTAGAATGCCTCTAGGTTCAATCCCCAGTTCCGCAAAAAAAAAAAAAAAAAAAAAAAAAAAAG
>PVJS01064927.1:0-10108 GCA_004027185.1 Glis glis | reverse complement strand
AATAAAATAAAAATAAAATAAGGCTGGGGGTGTGGCCCGGAGGTAGAATGCCCCTGGGTCCAATCCCCAGCACCACAAACAAAATAAATAAATAAAGAATAAAATAAGGGCGCTGGGCATGGTGGCGCATGTTTGTAATCCCAGTTGGGAGGCAGAGACCAGAGGACCTGGGTTCGTGGCCAGCCTCAGCTGCTTAATGAGGCCCTCGCAACTTTGTGAGACCTGGCTTCAAAATAAAGTATAAAAAAATAGGGCCAGGGGTGTAGCTCGAGGTAGAAAGCCCCTGGATTCAATCCCCAGTACCAAAAAAAAAAAAAAAAGAATAAAATAAGACTGGGGGTGTAGCTCAGAGGAAAACAAGTTTGATGTTTAACACTGGGGGTCAGGGGGTTTGAGGGGGACAGAGACAGAGACAGAGAATATGAAAGTCAAGAAACCGCAAAAGTACATTTGAAAGGCACACTCATGTAAGTTCCATTGTACTTTACGGTTCACATCATGGCTGTGATGACATTACACATACCGTGTGCTGTGATAACAGCTAGACTGGAAGACTGATAAACCAGAATGAGTTTATTGATATGGAGGTCTGTATATTGGTCTTCAATATCCATGAATTTTGCATCCTTAGATTCAACCAACAGTGGACAGAAAATATTTGGAAAACGAAACACCCCTACATCTGTCCTGAACATGTATATTTTCTTTGGTTATTATTCTCTTAATAATACACGGTAACAATTACATAACATTTACATTATATTAATCATTATAAGTAATCTACAGATGATTTTAAGTATATGGGAGCATGTACATAGGTTGCAAGCAAAGGATAAGCTATTTTATATTAGGGACTTGGACATGTATAGATTCTGGTGTCTTCAGGGGGTCCTGGAACCAAGCCGCCAGAGACCAAGGAATGACTAACTGCAGAGGACAAGAATACTTATGTCTGCTGGCCAGAATATATTTACTCTCCTATAAAAAAAGCTGATATAAGTTAAAATGCTATTGTGTGTGGTCATGATGGGGTTAAAATAGGATTTTACTCATGTTTTTTTACTGTAGGCATATATCTGCATAGGAGACCAGAATATTAATTTTATCATGTTTATTATAAAGAAAAGTATATACATTTTTCTTTTAACTTTTGACACAATTAGACTTAAAGAAAAGTTGCAGTTACTTAAAAGATGCAAGAACAGCACAAAGAATTCCCAGGTACCTTCCAGTTAGATTCCCCAAAGATTACATTTTTACCACGTTTGCTTTACCCTTCCTTGTCTCGCTCATTCTGATGGGTCAAAACTTTCCTGAGACTGTAAATCCTAAAAGATGGTAGTAGCAGAATTGGAGGATTAAAAAAATAAGATTTTATAAAGCCCTTCTAATATTTTTTATTTTATGTAAGTTATTTAGGCTGAATTAATATATCTAAACTTCATTTTATGGAAATTTGGGAGTTGGTCAGGTGTGGTGGTACGCGCCTGTAATCCCAGTACTTGGGAGGCTGAGACTGGAGCGTGGCAGGTTCGAGGACAGCCTCAGCAAATTAGCGAGGCTCTCAGCAAGTTAGCGAAACCCTTTTTCCAAATATAATAAAAATAAACTGGGAGTGGTGGTGCATGCTTGTAATCCCAGTACTTGGGAGACTGAGACAGGAGGATGGCAGGTTCGCAGCCAGCCTCAGCTACTTAGTGAGGCCCTCTAGAATTTAGTGAGACCCTGTTTCAAAGTAAAGAATAAAAAATAGGGCTAGGGGTGTAGCTTGGAGGTAGAATGTCCCTGGGTTCAAGTCCCAGTACCACACACACAAAAAAAAAAGAAAGAAATTTGTTGAGTCAAGCAGTTATTAATTCGCATTTGCTATTAATGATCATTGCAAATTTGGATGTTCACTTTGTTGTACCGATTTTAATAATTTCAATGTTGGGCTTGGCAGGGTGGCACTCGCCTGTAATCCCAGTATTTGGGAGGCAGAGACAGAAGGATCACAGGTTCATGGCCAGCCTTAGCAACTTTGGTTTGCCCTCTGCAACTTAGTGAGACCCTGTTTCAAAATAAAATATAAAAGCTGGGCGTGGTGGCGCATGCTTGTAATCCCAGTACTTGGGAGGCTGAGACTGGAGGATCACAGGTTCGCGGCCCTCCCTCCACTACTTAGTGAGACCCTGTTTCAAAATAAAAGATAAAATATCGGGCTAGGGGTGTAGCTCGAAGGTAGAATGCCCCTGGGTTCAATCCCCAGTACCACACACACAAAAAATAAATAAATAAATAAAATATAAAATAGGACTGAGGGTGTAGTTCAGAGGTAGACTGCCCCTGGGTTCAACCCCCAGTACCACAAAAAAAAAAAAAATTCAATGTTGGTCTTTCCTTCCTTGGTTTCCCTATTAGGAAAAGAAGGAAAAGGGACATGGCTCAATAGCATAAAGAGAAAGCTTTAATGAAAGCCTCGAAGGGAATCCCTCAGGCAGAACAGAGAGAGCCACCTGCAGTCTTGGGATGGGGGCCCAGTTCATGGAGGACCTGATTGAAGACTAGCATAGTCAGGTGTTGACTGAGTAAAGCAGGTGCAGTTTTCAGTCCTTCACGGGCATGTCAGGTTATCAGGTCCTCTCTCGTGGTTGGGTCAGTGTCAGTAGAGATATTTTTGTCTTATGTGGATTCCTGCTTTTGTTCTTTTATCAGGTGGTGGACAGATGGTTGTTTTTTCCTTATTTCTTCAGTTATTGAAGTTCCTTCATTCCAGACTCTTGTTTTACAGTGGAAGGGGGCGCCATTCTCCTCTGGCTACTTTTTGCTGACAAGAGAGTCTTTATTTTAAGGGGGGAGGCTCTCTTTTGAGTCTGGAGGAAGAAAGTAGAGGCTATCTGTCTTTGGGTCATCTCTTGGGAAACTGCGATTATGCGGTGGGCAAGGAATTTTTGAAAAAGATTTATAACGTATGGCTAGGAACATCAGCCCTAAGATCAGGAGCGCACTGAGAACCACGGGGAGAATGAGCCATTGTAGGATAGACGGTTGCAGGTTGGCCCTTTTCAGCTCATCCGCTAGTGCGTAGATGTGAGGAATATTCTCCCCCACTAAGCCCGATGTATTAATATAGAAGCAACATTGTTCCTGGAGGAGGGCACAGGTGCCTGCATGGGCTGCTGTCAGCAGATCAAGACCCCAGCGATTCTGGAGAACTTCTGATGCTGCAGAATCCACCTCATCCTGGAGATTGACTAGTTGGTCAGATATTTTTTTTAGGCTTTTTCCCAATTCTTGGGATAATCTGCTTACCTCAGAGAGGGAGACCCCTAGACCTGCCGTGCCGGTTCCCACTGCTGCGGTCGCAGAGAGCGGGACTAGGCGGACTGTGCGTTTGGCACGAATATTGGTGGTTGAAGGAATAGGGAGAGTTGTGTTTGATGCTGCGAAGGATAGGGCGGGGGAGAGATAAGCGATTGTGCAGGTTCCAGTCCAGTTCGTGGGGAGACAGAGATAAGCTGAGGATCCGCATACCCAGAAAATACCAGAAGTGTGGTGATGACAGGCATAAAGATCAGCCTGGAAAAGGGGCGTCAGGGAGGTGGGGGTCAGAGCCGTTCTGAGATACTGTGAAACATCTTCGAAATCATACCAGACGGTGAGAGACTGGCTTAGGGCAGCGCTGGTAAGTGGGGGGAGAGAGGTGTTATCGGGGAGCGTAGGAATCTCAGAGGTTAGGCGGAGTTTATTAGTATCGAGGAATACTCTATGATTGGGGAGTGGTAGTTTAAGCAAGCGACAGGTTTCAGAGGAATCCGTGGAGAATGACTTGAAAATCTGGGAATAAGTGCGGTTGGAGAAGGGGAGAGTGCCTCGGCCTTGGCAGTAGGAGGAGTTGACGTCGTTACTGTTAGAGATCTCAAGTTGGGAGCGGCCAGACAGCCTAAGGATGGTACCATGGTGTTTTACAGTGAGATGGTCCTCAGGGGGTCTGATGGTGATAGTGAAATTACAGCTCTCAGAAGGGAGGTCTCCCACTGAGGAATCGATGGGAGAGGCAGGAGGGGTTCTGCGTATGCAAAGAGGGGCTTGATAGGCTAGGCGGATGTTAGTTTGGGAGGGACCAGTTATGAGTCTCTGTGGGGGTACCAGGGTTTGTAGGTCCTGCTGCAAACCCCCCACAAAGCCAGAAGCTGCAATGTTTGATTGGCGAGCCTGGGTGAGACCAGGGAGAGGGTGCTGCTTGGAGTGGATCCCTGTTGGAGCTGTTACCCAATGATCTAATGGCGCGGGGATACCTAAGTCAGCAATTTGGGACAAATGCATGCAGATCCAGCAAGGAGGGGTGACAGATGAGTTGAGTTTGGTGAGGAGGGAGGCTGAGAGATTAATGGTGTTATTCAAATATGGCGGCAAGGAAGGTTGTAGAGAAGCAGGAGCCAGGTGCAGAAGGAAAAAGATGAAGTTTGTAGTGGGGAATATCCTACGGAAGTACCCTGGAGCCATAGCTCTTGAAGTAGATTGAAGAAGATGGTGGGGATGGGGGAGGGGAGGAAGGATGAGCATCAGTGCCAATCTACCAAGAGATCCCGGAGAAAGGACGGAAGTGGAGTAGGGTCAGGCTCCTATGTCCGTAGAGTCAGGAGACTTGGGGATGTGGGTCAGTCATCACTTCAAGGCACCTGTAGGAACAGTAGTGAAAAAGGAACGATTTACAGATTGGGCTGGGGGATTGTCTGAGGGAGAAGGTGCTCTCTTAAGGGAGGAGAAATGAAGCTGGGCGTGGTGGCACACGCTTGTAATCCCAGTACTTGGGAGGCTGAGACAGGAGGATCCAGGTTCGCAGCCAGCCTCAGCTACTTAGTGAGGCCCTCCGCAACTTAGTGAGACCCTGTTTCAAAATAAAGAATAATAAAAAAAATAGAGCTGGGGGTGTAGCTTGGAGGTAAAATGCCCCTGGGTTCAATTCCTAGTACTGCAAAAATAAATAAATAAATAAATAAATAGGAGGAGAAATGATACCAATGGGCTTTCCTTGGAGCTTTGCAGACATGGGGGCAGTGAGTATAACCATATGTGGACCTTCCCAGTTAGGGGTCAATGGGTTGGGGAGGATCGTATGAAGACCTGATCTCCAGGATTTATAGAATTAGAGTTGATTAAGGGAAGAGTCATGTAGATGGGTGTCTGCATATGACCATAGGAGAGAGCGCAAGAAACGCAAAAGAGGGTCCAAGAGGGGTTGGGGAAGGGTTTCTTGGGAGGAGGGTGGGGTCTCTGGGGCAATGGGTCTGCCATACCTGAGTTCAAAGGGGCTAACTAGAAGAGGCTTATTAGGCATGACACGGAGCTTAAGGAGGACTAGAGGCAAAAGTTTAGTCCAATCCTGGTGGGGTTCCATAGCCACCCTGGTAAGGGATGTTAGGAGTCCATTTGTTCTTTCGACTTTTCCTGAAGATTGGGGTCAGTACAGGGATGTGGAACCTCCATGAAATATGGAGAATTTTAGCAATAGTTTGGGTGAGGGCAGAAATGAACTCAGGTCCATTGTCCGACTGTCAGGAAGCAGGGATGCTAACGTGAGGGATTACTTGAGGTCAGAATGGAGGCCCCCATGGAAGCCACTTACCGGATGTGGGGAAGGCCTCCATCCAACCTGAGAAAGTATCGACCAAGGTCAAGAGATAGCATTTTGTATGTACAGGTGGCATAGGGACGAAATCGATTTGCCAGTCCTCCCCACGCAAATGTCAACAGAGGTGGTCTTAGGTTGGAGTGGGGAGAGGTTTTTTAGGCAGGTTTGGCAAGCAGAAGACAGGATGCATAGGAGTTTACGGTCTTGGGCGGTAAGGTGAATTCAGGGTTTGAGGAGTTTAAGGGAATGGGACCTGCATGGAAGGTGGAATGGAGGGAGGATAAGTAGGCCTCTCAGCCATTATCAGGGAGGATAATCCTCTTTCTGAGATAGGAGTAAGGGTCCTGGAATAGGGCACCTAGAGAGAGGAGTGTTGTTTTTGTTCTGGTGAGTAGGTGGGGGCAGGCAATGGGGAGAGTGGAAAAGAGATATTTGGGGATCTCCGATTTTGTGGCTGCCTCTTTAGCGAGGTGGTCTGCTGCCCTACTACCAGAGGCTACATCTACCCGGGTGGGTAGGAAGGGAGCATAAAGGAGATGTTGTATTAAGGCAGCATTAATTACAAGAGTCCCTTGAGTAGTTAGGAAACCTCTTTGGCTCCAGCTCTGAGCATGGGCGTGGAGAATGTTATAGGCATATTTGGAGTCAGTATGTATGTTGATCTGCATGCCTTTTGCCAGGGCCAGCACACGGATGAGGGCGATAAGTTCAGCCTGTTGAGAAGTTGTCCCGGGCGGGAGGGACTCTGCTTCTACTACCCGTCGGGAAGGGGACTTTTGGAAGTCTCTGGGGGGAGATTCGATGATGACATACTCTGCTGTAAGATGGGGAATCTTGGTGGAGCTGCCATCGATATACCAGGGGGATGAATGAGGAAGGGGTTCTGAGGTGATGTGGTGAAAATGTGATAAAGAGGAGTCTAGAAGGTGGGCACAAGAATGACATGGGGGCTCGTGGGAGACAGGGTTAGTGGGGAGCAAGAGTAGCGGGGTTGAAATGAGGATAGAGGAGGATGGAGATGTCGGGACATGAAGCGTCTGGAGGTGTGAAGAGGACACAGAGTTGAGGGCCTTGCGACTGAGCAGATTTTTTTTTTTTTTTTGCAGTACCAGGGATTGAACCCAGGGGCATTCTACCTCCGGGTTACACCCCCAGGCCTATTTTTTATTCTTTATTTTGAAACAGGGTCTTACTAAGTTGCGGAGGCCTCACTAAGTAGCTGAGGCTGGCCGCGAACCCGGAACCTCCGGTCTCAGCCTCCCAAGTACTGGGATTACAAGCGTGCGCTACCATGCCCGGCTACAGCATATCTTGAAGGTTATGAGGTGTAAAGGCATAAGGGTTTTTTTAGGGTGATCTTCGGTGCCTCAGAGATGAAAAGGGATGCTGCTGCTAGGACTTTTATACAAAGGGGCTGCCTTTGTTGGGTTTGGTCTACTGTTCATATGGATAAGCTACTGGCTACAGGGAGTTCCCGGCTGGTTGTACAAGCAGGCCTAGTCCTGGGTTCTTGTTGCTATGGATGCACAGGTGGAAAGGTTTGTTGAGATTGGTGAGTCCCAAAGCTGGAGCTTGGATGAGTGCTAATTTTAGCTTGGTGAAGGAATGCGTGAGTGAGGGGTTAGGCACAATGAGGTCTGTTAATGTGCCATTGCTAGCCTCATAAAGAGGTTGGGCAAGGAGTGCAAAATTGGGGACCCAGATGTGGAAGTACCCTGCAAGACCCAAGAAGGAAAAGAGATCACGTCTGATGGCTCAGAAGGGTAGATTTTGGATGACATCCTTTCTAGTAGAGGGAATCTCTTGAGTTGCTGGAGTAATGGCTAGGCCCAGATATGAGACACGCTGGGCAGCCAGTTGGGCCTTCTTTATTGAAACCCTGTAACCACATCATTGGAGGAAATTTAGGAGGATAGTACGGTGGATGTAGCTGGCAAGGTCTGGGCTACATAAAAGGAGGTCATCTACGTATTGGAGAAGATGACTCGGGGCAAGGTTTATGGTGGACAGGTCCTTCTGTAGAGTTTACCCAAAGAAATGCAGGCTATCTGTGAAGCCCTGAGGGAGGTATGACCAGGTGAGTCGTTGTGAAGTATGGGTCGGTTCAGGTGAAGGCAAATGGGGGCTGGGAAGAGGCATCTTTAAGATCTAATACTGAGAAGTATACCGTGGAGGGAGGTATTTGGGAGAGGAGGGTACAGGGGTTTGGCACCATGGGGAAGGTAGGGCAAACAGCTGCATTAATTCGTCATAGTTCCTGAACAAGGTGGTAAGGGCCATCAGGTTTTTTAACAGGGAGGATGGGGATGTTATGGGGAGAGTGGGTGGATATCAGAATACGGGCTGCATGAAGGTGAGAAACAGTGGGTTGCAGTCCAAGTATTCCCCTGGGTTTGAGGGTGTCTTGGGGAGCAGGAGGGACCCTTAAGTGAGATGTGAATAGGAGTGTGGTGTGTGGCCATGACCAGGTGGTCAGTCTGCCAAACTTGGGGATTCACCTGATCAAGAACAGTCTCAATAGAGGACTGCGGGAATGGGATTTCCTGTCCGCAGAGGAAAATTAAAGGATGGGTTTGGGTCAGTCCCTCCAACTGGACAGAGGCCCTTAATTTATGTAAGCAATCTCGAACAAATAGGGGAATGGGGCAACTGGGAATAACCAAAATGGAGTGGGTTGATGTAATTGCTCTAAAGGTGCAGAAAAGGGGTGGCGTCTGCAGGGGGCGCTCCTCAATGCCCTTCATGCCAATCACAGATACAGAGGAAGAAACCAGGGGATCCTGAAATTCAGTCAATATGGAGAGGCTAGCCCCAGGATCCAGAAGAGATTTGCTTACCGGACACTGTCCCAATCACCCCGGGCTCTGTGGACTCACTGGCTGTGGGGGCTGCAGATCCCAGGTGACGTCAGTCTGTGGTTATGGCCATGAGTGAGGCAAAATCACTGCTTGGGCCTTCCTGGGGAGGACAAGACAGGTCTGAACTTGGGCAGGGATGGGAGGGACATCCGGCCTGGGGGCAATTCCATTTCTATTGTCCCCACTGGTTGCAAAGCAGACAGGCCTGGGTGGGCCTTGCTGCTCCTATGGAAGAAGAGATCTAAGTCTCGAAGAAATGGGGAATCGAAAGTGCCATTTTTGGGCCATTGGCTACTGTTATTGAGGTGATACTGGGCCAGGCAGTATTGCAGAAGAAGATGAAGCATGTTTTATGAATGTCTCCTTTAAGGCCCAGAGCCTGGAGGTTAGAGAGGAGACAATGGAGAGTCAGGGGACAATTTGGAGGCCTGGGTTCCCACGATGGGAAGTTGGAAGACTATCTATTCAACCTGTAGTGCGTTCCCCAGGGGAGACAGACACCCAGCGGAGGTCAAAATGACCAGTGGAACAAGAAAATATAACGAGAGGTGATCTAATCAAGATCTTTCTTGTAATATAAATTTTCCTGGAAGGTAAGGGCCATTCCCTGAACAGCAGTGGGAGATTCTCTTCTCTGGCCAGGAGAAAAGAACTGAGAGGGGGACCTACCACAGAGAGCCTCAGGTGACAGATAAGGGACTGGTGATGGATGTGAAGAGGAAAAACGGCAAAAGGTTCTCTAAGCCTGGAGCCTCCTATGAGGAAGGGAGGGAGAGGTAAGGGGCGAGACCCCCATTCCCAGCAGTTGGGAGTGGGGACCTAGAACTTGGTGGCTTTGAGAACTCACCGGAGGGTAGCTGTAGTCAGGGCCTCGCCATTCCAGCCGAGGTGGCTCCCAACTCTGCGCAACTCACTTGGGATGAGGGTTGGTAGTGAGATGTGGTGGAATACAAGGAAACTAGGGGGAAGGGAAACAAAGGGAACGTGTTACCCAGAGGGTTGGTAGTGAGATGTGGTGGAATACAAGGAAACCAGGAGGAAGGGAAACAAAAGGAACGTGTTACCCAGATGGGGCAGTGCAGTCAGGGATGAGACGCTGGACCTAGTGGTTTTGAGAACTCACTGGGGAGTCACTCCCGCTAGAGTCTTGCAATCCCAACAAGGCCGATTTGGCTCCCACACAATGCATTCTTTAGAAATAGGGGAGGAGGCGCCGGGCATGGTGGCGCATGCTTGTAATCCCAGTACTTGGGAGGCTGAGACTGGAGGATCTGGGTTTGAGGCCAGCCTCAGCTACTTAGTGAGGCCCTCTGCAACTTAGTGAGACCCGGTTTCAAAATAAAACATAAAAATAGGGCTGGGCGTGGTGGCGCATGCTTGTAATCCCAGTACTTTGGGAGGCGGAGACCGGAGGATCCGGGTTCGCAGCCAGCCTCAGTTCTCTCTCTCTCTCTACTTAGTGAGGCCCTCCGCAACTTTGTGAGACCCGGTTTCAAAATAAAGTATAAAAAATAGGGCTGGGGGTGTAGTGCAGAGGTAGAACGCCCCTGGGTTCAATCCCCGGTACCGCAAAAAAAAAAAAAAAAAAAAAAAATAGGGCTGGGGGTGTAGCTCAGAGGTAGAATACCCCTGGGAT